>JAUCMT010000088.1:14024118-14037864 GCA_032357475.1 Enteromius thamalakanensis
GAAAAAACCTTGTGAGAACCAGGCTTAGTTGGGTCCAGTTCTCCTCTGACCGGACGCCCAGCACCTCATTTCCAGTTAAAATGCCTAATAAGACATTTATGCATTATAGGTCCCCTGTCAGCTGTATTAATAGAGGCTCTTTGGACTGACTTCCGTGTCTGTCATTAGGTTGGAGGTGGAACCCTGCTGAGCGGCCTTCTTTCGCTGAAACCCACCAGGCGTTCGAGACGATGTTTCAAGAGTCCAGTATCTCTGACGGTAAGACTCTGGAGATTTAGAGAAATTAATGTGTGCTTTCTTGTGGCTCATCTTCACTCTTCGTGGGTTGCAGAGGTGGAGAAAGAGTTGGGCAAAAAGGGTAAGAAGCTGCCTCTGGGTCCGATACAGCAGGCCCCAGAACTTCCCACGAAGACGAGGACCCTTCGAAGACATACAGATAGCAGGGATGGAGACAGTCCGGGTAAGCCGCGCTCTCCCAGCATTCACAGTCAATTCTGAGTTGCCTTCTGGAGACTGATGGAGCTGTAACTTTTTTCCAGACGCAGCCGAGGCCGAGGTCACCGGGCCCACGATGCTCCCAAGGCCTGTCCTCGATAGCAACCTAAACGAAGACGATCGTTTCCTAGCCAAAGATAAGTTCCGAATGAATCCCTTCAGTCTAATCAAGAAAAAGAAGAGAACGGCTCCTGCACCTCCTAGACGCAGCAGCTCCTTCGGGAAGATGGATGGGCACCTGGATCGAAGAGGACTGAGTTCCGACTGCAGAGAGGATATCAATAATGATGGCATCGACCCTTCCAAATTACACGGCTCCAACAGTACAGCGATCGTCGGAGTCACCAACGGTGCCCCAGTGTATCCCGGCCAGCTCTTTTCATCTCATTCACGGAAAAAGGGCACAGTGTCCGGTTGTGGAGGGAAGCTAGCCATGACACCACCTGCAGAAGAAGACCCCATGTCAAACTCCAAGCGCTTCTTAAGGTCTTCTTCCACCTCTAGCATGCCCCCAGGGTCCGATCGCACCGAGTGGAAGTCAGTCACTTTGCCCCGTGATATCCAGTCGTCTCACTTCGACTCGGGAACCTTCGGAGGAAAGCCAGCTCTGCCTCGCAAGAAAGCTGATTGTGTGCCCCGCGGCGGCACTCTCACTCCTCCTCCGCGCCTTCCCAAGAAAACCGACTCGGATGCCCCAGATGAAGTGTTTAAGGACTCTGAGTCTAGTCCTGGATCGAGTCCTTTGACGCTGACACCGAAGCTCAGCCGTCGCATGGAGAGCTCCAAAACAAGTGCCTTGCAAGCAGAGCTGTTCAAACCCAATGTGCTTCCTCCTCTAGGAGACGAATGCAGACCTCGCAGGCTCAAAAACTCTTCTGAAATCCCTGGGCAAAGAGACAAGGGGAAGTTCACCAAACCCAAACCAGCTCCTCCTCCGCCTCCGGTCTCGAGCGGTAAATCCGGGAAGACTTCGCGGAGTCCCACTTTTGAGGCTTCTTCGGATACCAAAGCCAAAGGCTCGTCTGAACAAAGTCCTCCCAGTCCCAGCTCCGCCGAACAAGGCAAAGGCCTTTCCCAAGAAAGTGCTAAGAAAGTGCCAAAAAACACCTCAAAAGTGAACCCCCCAAAGACGTTGTCTTTATCCCAGAGCGCTCAGCTGCCAGGGATGGGAACAGGATCGGCCGTCAGTGATCCGGGATCCAGCTTCATTCCTCTCATGACAACTCGGCGCTCATTAAGGAAGACGCGGCAGCCCTCGGAGCGGCTCTCTAACTCCTGCATCACGCGTGAGATGGTCCTGGAGAGCACAGAGCTCCTGCGAGCCGCCATCGGACGTATTTCGGAGCAGACCGGCAGCCACAGCGCAGTGCTGGAGGCCGGCAAGAATCTGTCTAAGTATTGCGCGAGCTACGTGGAGTCCATCCAGCAGATGCGCAACAAGTTTGCGTTCCGCGAAGCCATCAATAAGTTGGAAAACAGCCTGCGCGAGCTGCAGATCTGCCCTGCCGCCACCGGGGGAGCCAACACGCCTCAAGACTTTTCCAAGCTGCTTTCCTCCGTCAAGGAGATCAGTGACATTGTTCAGAGGTAGCGGAGAAGAGCTCGGAGGCGACCCGTATCACCTGCCTGTCTGAGATTTCCATGGAACCCAACTCTTCTCATGCCAAATAGTGGAACATTTCAGAACGGTTCAGTGTCTTATTACTGTGCACAGATGCAGAAGAAACCGTTCCTCCAGTGTCCGTTTGGTGATCTTAAGGTAGCACAGGTCCAAATTGTAGAGACTCGAATGAGTCTTTTTTGGTCATTCCTTGACTTAACTCGCTGCAAAAAAAAAACGTTCATTCTTAATATTTTTGAATGGTTTTCTAGTATAAATGTCTATAAATTCTGGTTTAAGGTAAGACTCTGTAAAAATATCTGCCAGTGGGGTAAGAAAAAATAATCTTGTTTAGCCTTTGAATTAAAGTTTTCTTACACCATTGGCAAATATTTAACAAAATTTGGAATTTGAATATAATTTTACTAGAAAACAAGACAAAAATACTAAGAAAGAAAGTATTTTTCCCAGTGCTTCTCTACAAGTATTTGTTAAAAACAGCATTATTTCTTGACTGACCTCATGTGCCTCACACTTCCAAACATTTTTATGGGATCAAAATGTATTTTTGAATTACATTCACGATCATAGTATTGATAAAGACTTGTTTAGCGTAGTTTTCTTAGCATGGTTGGTCAAGAAAGCGCTTCGTTGCGAGATGTGAACGGTCCCTGTGATATGAGGAACTTCATTTTGTAATGGACTGATCGTGTATTGTATGATTGCGACACTGTGCCATGATTGACATTTCAGTGATGCGGTCGTAAAGTCGGTTTTCCCATCATTTCAAGGGTTATGAACAAGTGTTCCTTCAGCACAATCACTACATAAACGCCTGAAAATACAGTTTCCTTAAAGAGACTCGCTGGACTTGAATCATGGATCAGCGAAGGAAGCGCACTACTGTCTCAAGGAGAAAGATTGAGAAGCTTAAGAAGCAGTATATGTATAGATGTTTTTGTAATGTCTTCTGAAAGATCTTTGGTTACCACTTAAGTTGTCATTTGAAAGGTTTTCCACACACCACTGACCGAAGCGCTCCGGTGTCACGGACGTGATGGGGGCAGCTTTATCCGATGACCACAAGCCACATGATTCTCATGAGTCGATGACTATCTTGCTAAAGCTTTGCTGTCGGTTTGGCTTGTGTAATTGACAATGCAGTTGTTTTCAGTATTAGTTTGTCTTTTCCGACACTTTGCCATCTGACTGCGACGCCTGAGGAGGCCAAACACACGCTGCCTTTAATTCAACATGGTACTACCAGTGTTGACATTTCAATTTGTTTTTCTTTTAAAATCATGCCACTACTTTTTAATTTGTATTCACGCCTCACACTTTTGTAGACTAATTGCTCGTCATTGTAAATACACGTCACCTATTTTCAGTCGATTCTTCCTGTAACCCTGGTGCAATTTTTGTTGCATAAAATACAAAGCAATTTTGCTACTTGAACGACGTTAAGGGTTTGTTTGTCTACTTTCCCGTGCTACGCAGGTGTTCGTTTTCACTTATTCAGAATGAAGCGGAAGCGTTTTTCTGTCTAGAGCATTTTTATTGTCATCATTAAAATCAAAAGGTCAACATTTTAAAATCACATTCACACATAAACAGATTTTTCAAACGTTAGCACAGCTCCTTTAAAGTTTATACATATGTACTGTTTTTACTCGTGTGCACAGCGAGAAGAGGTCATTCAAACAGTTCAGAAGGACTAGATCGGTCTGATCTGATCTCCGTCTGTTAGACTTGAGCCTGGCGTCTCTTCAGCCGTACGGCGTCAGGTGTGTTTCATCACGGACAGATACAGCCTTATGTACAGCAGCTGAATCAGATCTGATTTCATATGGTACATACACTGAGTTAAGACACAGACGCTGCTTCAGAGGAAGCTGTGTGCTGTTAATATACAAGCTGATGATTACTGTACAGCCTACACAACTGGAGCTGTTTCCATCACAGATCTGTACAAAAACAGTAGCAGTGTTGTTAAACCATTTGTTTAACTCAAGTCTGAACTGCATGTTGAGCTAGTCAAGATTAAACGGCGATAGTAATAATATTAAGATGAATGAATAACAAAAAGGCAACACAAAATAACGGTGGTGATGAATGTATCCTGACATGATGAGCGATGCAAGAATCAATCTTTCCGTAAAGTGTCTTTAATTCATAAAGCTGTTCGAACCAAACCGACTCACGCTCATGCATGCGCTCGCAGGTGACTGCGATTTTGCAACAAGAGACTTTGATTCGGTTTTAAATCTGGGATCAGTGCAGCCACTGCACGTTTACAGACGCGGTATTCTGAGCACAGGTGCATTTAAATATGCAACGCATTATTCTGCACCCTCATAATGCAACCTGGGTCTATTAAACGCATCAATAAAAAGAGGCTGAACTGAAGTGTGATGCGATGGGCAATGGTTAGTGCGGTCAGAGGATGATGGGAAGAACACACCGACCAGAGAGAGTGAGGACGGACAGATGAAGGGAGGAGGGAATGTAGCAGGGATCCTCCCCTATCTGGGACGGCTGCGTGTCTGAGGAGGAAGAGGAGGAAGGTCATTAACAGCCACACCCTTCCCTCTGCGGCTGTGGTTCGCTGGTGAGCCGCCCGCCCTGCGGCGCCGAGGGTTTGTGCTGTACGCCCGACTCGGCCGCGTTCAGGTCCAGACTGCCATCTTGGATGTTCTGATAGATCTTCTTAGCTGCTTCCAGAAACGCGTCTTCCACGTTCTCTCCTCTGCAAACACAAAATCAGTTTATTAGACAATGGTACTAAAGTATGAGCGGAACTCAGAGTTGAACTCTGTCAAATTATTTTACAGACGTATGAGAAACATTTGCTGTCCATATAGGGCTAATGTTAGCTTCTGTCTCGCTTTTTGAAATCATGATATCTGTGGTTATTCTATTCCATAATTCTATAGTATCAAACACTTTCATTCCATTTTAATCATAAAAAAATATTTAAAAAATTTGTTTTTTTTTAGATTTAATCATATAAAAATAACTATATTGTAAGAGATATATATAGTTGTTGTGATATAAAAGGACTATCATCAGATTCTGGTCTAATTGGAGTGAGTGCTGCTTTCATGTCTTCATGAACACACGTGTACAGATGTTCTCTGATGATTATTGTGTGTGTCAGGAATCACTCACGTTTTAGCGCTGGCCTCCAGGAACAGCAGACCTGAGAACACAAACACACATGAGATCAGAACAGTGTCATGTGACCGTCAGACGCGTCTCTCACCGTTCTCTTCGGCGAACTGCTTGGCCTCTTCATACGTCACGTCTCTCTGCGCCTCCAGGTCCGCTTTGTTTCCTATGAG
Source organism: Enteromius thamalakanensis (assembly GCA_032357475.1). NCBI lineage: Eukaryota > Metazoa > Chordata > Actinopteri > Cypriniformes > Cyprinidae > Enteromius > Enteromius thamalakanensis. The sequence goes on from JAUCMT010000088.1 coordinate 14,029,555, forward strand.
AATGATGACCTGCAGAAACACAGCAGAGGAAGCTGAGCCTCGCACCGGAGTACTGTTCTGAGTGATATACTGGGGATTAAACCACTAGACTCATACTCAGCTCCGACCCTAATCACACACACCTGATCAGATAATCAAGCTCTTCAGGATCACTAGAAACTTCCAAACAGGTGTGATTTACCCCCTGCAGAGCCGTGGCCCTCGAGGAAGAGGAAGAGGAGGAGTTCTACGTTTAAAGATTTGATCTTAACATATATTCCCCCAGTTCCACAGACCAGGCTTAAGCTAGTCCCAGACTAAACTGCATGTTTGAGCTGTCTCAGATGAAGATATCTTGCTCTGACATATCTTAAATCATGTCAGTGTGATTGTTCTGTTAAGATGCACACCTGCAATATTGTCTTATAAGGCATTTTTGTAAAAGTTGCTTAAATATCTTAATTTAACTAATGCCTAGTCCTGGCTTAAACTAAACCGTTTGTGAAACCGACCCTAAACATATTAGAAAGTCAAATGGGCATGTGCTGTATTACACACTTATAAAAGGTTAAACACAGTTTCCCATATAACAGTAAAAACTGAGAAATCGTGTATTTTGTGAACAGGAACAGGAAGACAGTAGCCTTTTGTTCCTGTTCTCCTATTCTGTGTATCCAAACGTCTCCTGATCTCTTGGTAAAGTTCACAACACATGCAGATTTTCTAATAGTTGTCTCAGACAGATATTGTCCTCTCTTAACAAACCAGACATCAGCGGAGAGATGATTTTTTTACTTTCTCTGTATGTTTGAGTAGCCCTGACTGACCTCACTACAGTGCTCCACAGATCCTGGGCTCATACTCACAGTGTTGGGGTTGGTGAGGTTCCTGGCGTCCGTCAGCCAGCTGCTGAGGTGGTTATACGTGCTTCTCCTGTACGACACACACACACAGAGCGTGAGTCTCCATCATCAGAGCCTCAGCGAGACGCCTGGATGACGGATGTACCTGGTGATGTCGTACACCATTAGTGCTCCGGCGGCTCCTCTGTAGTAGCTGCGCGTGACCGCTCTGAAGCGCTCCTGACCCGCCGTGTCCCAGATCTGCAGCTTGATCTTCTGACCGCTCACCTCTATGATCCTGGTGCCAAACTCCACGCCGATGGTGTGCGGACAGTCCGCCATGACTGCTCGAGAACAACAACAACAGCTGAGTGAACGCCAGTCTCGTCCCTGATGAACACTCGTTAGCGGTGTTCCCACACACCTACGTTTCTGCACACTTTGGGATATGGCATAAAAAGAAAACACTGGATGGAAAGGATAAGGTGCGCTCACATAAACAGGATACATATCTCATCAAGAAAAACTACGATGGGAACACCTTCACTGAATACATTAACATCAGACTGGACTGATCGGTCATCGTTTTATTTGCATCTTGAAGTGTCTCGTGATCAGAAACGAGTGACCATTGTGTTTCTTCAGTTTGCTCTGAGGCGCAAGTAATTTATTATCAATGAAAATTATTCTATTCAGTGGCTATTTTTCTTGAAGTAATGATTTTGTTCTTTCTGACTATTCTGAGTTTGTGCTGTTTCCCTGTGAAGCTGCTTTCAACCCATCTGCTGTAAAAGACGACTCGTCTGGATTTATAACTTCTCTCTTCTGTCTGCTGCTGATGATGAAGAAGAAGCAGCGCTTCGTTCAGACGGTCTGGGATAACAAGGGTTAATCTACAGTAATAGAAGCAAGAAGAAATAAAGGCCAACCAGGTGTGTGACGACACTTTAAACCAGCCGCCAGACTGATCACACACACACACACACACACAGAGGCTGTTTGTTGGGAGCACAAGGCAGGCTTGTTTGGCTCCGGATGCTGAAGTGTTTGGTGTGTGTTTAAGATGCTGGCGATCTCGTACTCACACTTCTTCTCTGTGAACTGATGCAGTAAGCAGGACTTCCCCACGCCCATGTCTCCTGCGAAGAGAGCAGACGTGAGAGACGTGATCAAACACACCGCGACAGAACACGCGGCTGCTGCCGATGCACTCACCGATGATGATGTACTTGAAGATGTAGGAGTAGTTGTAGGGTGCAGTGGCCATCGCCGCTCTGAAACACACACACACACACTCGTTTAACCAGCATTAAACACTCGTAAACACTGCTTCGTTACCCCAGCCGTTCTGTCCAGTACCGCTCTGAGAGAAGCTTTAAGACTCGCGTTAGAAATAAAGAGGGTTTCAATTAAAAATAAAAGTTGCAAGCTTTTACAGTTATAAATTAAAGAAATGTTTTTGATATAATTATGGTAGGACATTTACAAAATATCTTCATGGAACATGATCTTTACTTAATGTCCCATATGATAGAATTTTAGTAATTATATTTTTATTTAACAACAACAACAAACTGGAAAACTAGATTCCCCCCCATATTGTGCAGCTCTGAGCCTCTAGGACACATCTCCACTGGTTATGGCACATTTGATCATTAATATATTAAATGGGGAAAAGTTACATCTTTATCATGATTGTTATTAAAGAAATATAAGAAACGTATCTCAAAAACAGCTTGTTGATGTCAATAACGGTAATCTACTGCAATTTAAACTCTTATTTGTGATACTGTAATACAAGTATTTAGAATAATTTCATTAAATATGATGCTTTTTAGAAGGATTCATTGTTACAGTGTAATTACACATTTAGGTACAGAGTAATATTAACCAACTGCATGTACTTACTATATATCGTGCAAAATAAATACACTTGTAATTGCACTATGTAGCCTATTACTATGTTATGCATGTGTTATTCACTACATCAGCCTCGATGTTTTGTAAACAGTATCTCAGTGAACTGCCTGTAAATATATTGTGGTCCAGGTCAACATCTGAAATAAGAGTGTGTTTAAAAGCACGTTCATGTTAGATGCGAGTCAGATTCATGACGTCCCTGATGAACGATAATGTAGCACATCTATCATCATAAATCAACACACACATCTTCATCATCCTCACAGCTATCAAGAGTCTGCAGATGACTGACAGCTTGACCTGATGGACACACACACACACTAACACCTGTCTCGCATGTATTTGAGTGTTAGTGTGAAACTATCAGATATAAACATGAATGTCAATCACAGCTCAGCGGGAGTCAGATAACACTGATCAGCACGACACTCTCTCGACATTTAACGCGTTTTCTTGTTTTTGTGCTGATTTGGAGCTGCTAGCGGCTAGCTAGCGTGAGCGGCTATTTCGCGCCTCAGGATCGAGTTTGGCGCCGAACGCACGCGCACCGCGGAGTACCGCGCGGGAGAGAGGAGTGTGAACGCGTGGTGTGTGTGTCAATCGGGCTCTCACCTGTAGTCGCGTGTGTTTGCTGTGAATCAGTGTGTTCAGGTGCTGATTATTCGGATCCTGGTCAAGATGGCGGCGGCACAAAGACTGACGCAGTTCCGCGCCTCGCCGGCGGGCGGCGCCAGCGCGCCTGCGCTTCACTGCTCTCAATCTTTTAAAGGGGTCATTACACGACGAACCAAATTTGTTTTGATATTTTGTCAAACAAGAGGTCTTTGTATCATTAAAACCTCCCGCAAGTTTCCTATCTTAAAACGGTCCCTCGTTCTTCTTCTTGGGGATTTAATGGCATTAAGGCCACCTCCTGATTATGATTTTGGGTCAGGATCATAATCTAGCGTTTTTTTACCCCCCTAAATGTTTAACAAAACAAACCAAATATCATCAATCAATTTATTTATTTCCTTGCTGGATATTATTTCAACGTGTTCTACATTTTCCTCCTGATTACAGTATTTACACTTTACTGTTTCTTGTCTCTCTGTTCTATTAAAATATAATAGCTTATTTAATCAACCTCCAAAAATAACTCTTCGGTTATCATAGAATCAAAAATGAATGAGAAACAGAATACTTTTTCCATTGCATATGTTTATTTATGGCAGAAACGCAAACGGCGTCATCACTGCTGGAGCTGAAAGGAGAATGAGCACGTGAGCACTATCCTCTTCTTTCCTATTGGCTGTCGCTCTTGAAAGTTGCTCTTCATTTGCATAAAGTTGAGATATTCTGAACTATGAAACATGTTGAACATAGATCTGACTTTACCTGCTTCAACCGCGAGGAAGTTATTTTATAATGCTTCTTCGGGAAGAAATTATTTTATTTTGATCATGTACATTGACATATTTTCTTGTTGTTTTTTTAAAGTACAGTCTAGAAGCTCTTCATTGGCTTCTAACCCTAACCCTAGCATCACAGTGATGCTAGAAATACATTTTTGGTTCCACAAAGAGGCTTTTAGTCAAAGATTCTTTAAAGAAGTGTCTCATAATCTGAAGAACTTTCTTTCCCCTCGAACCTTGGGTGACGAAGAAGTGAAGAAGTGGATTCTTTATGGAAGCTTTTCTAAATGCTGTAAAAACCTCCCGCTCTGAGTCTAGGGTTATCTGTAAGAGCATCAGCTGAAGATGAAAACACTTCTGAGATCCGTTCTCTCTTCATGTCTCCATCTGCTGGTCATTCTTCACAATTCTTCAGGCTGATTCTGAAGCAGTAGACTGTATGAGCCTCAACACCTTCATCACAGGAACACCATCCTTCAACATTTCAGACCCTGAAAGTCTCACAATACTTTTGCACTAGTTCTTAACAGTAGCCTACTGTACATCCACTTTTTCTTTTTTTTTTTTTTTTACAGTTTCAGAATTTATTTTTCATTTTTTAAGCCAGTGTAATGTGGCAGCGATGTGAATTCACAGCAAATCTTTCCAGGATCCTTCAGACGTTTCTTTATTCAGATGATTTCAGAACAGCTCACATAATCATAAATCATTTATTTCCTTTGAAGTCACTTGTCAGATAAATCTGTCTGTAATACTGTAGGAAGATGAAATACTGTATATCGAGCACTGATCACACATTCACAGAAAATAAATGACAGTAAAAGTGGTGTCATGATTACATTTAGTTACATGACGAGAACAACGACAACACATCAGTATTTACAGAGATATGAAGTTCACCTGCACTTCATGATATTATAAACATTCAGACAGATATTAAAATGTGCTGTACATTTAACATAAAAGTGTTTTTTTTCCTTCAGTAGAATTGATTTTGCTGAGACAATAATCTTTGGTGATACACGTAATGCATGTCAATGGGTACCGTCACTTTGAGAGTCAAAAAAGCATCTTAGGCAGAACAAAATGATGATGAGCTCTTATAAACATGAAGACTGTGTACAGCATGATCACCTGTAATCCAGAGCCTGGGGATGAGTATATTAACAGCAAACCATGATTTTCTGGGAACTGTCTCTTTAGCATGAACAGGATCTTCATTAAAACCAGTGGGTTCATTCGGTGATTACCCGTAAGTCATAGTCGTTACTATATACACATGCTCAACAGGTCTGGAGTGTACAGAAAACACAAGAACCAACAACATGAACACAGATCCAGGCGTGAAGAAGGATGGCGCTGAGCTCCGGTGGCTTCTGTTCATCGAGCAGGGCTGGGACAATAAATCAATGCATCACGATTCATGGACTGATTCTGAGATTTTCTAAATGAGGAGTTATCGATTCTGAGCTCAGGTGCTCACTAAGAAGAGCGCTCAGTTGAGTCATGGATGTGCTTAAATGTCCTTCCTCCTGGGCTGGATGTGAGATTAATATAAGCACAGCCCACTCTTTTAATTCACTTCAAACTGTGTTCAAGTGTGTGTCAGGAACGAGAAACACACTGCAAATAATTCATTTCTTACTTAGTATTTTTGTTTAGTTGTCTAGTATAAAGATCCACAAATCCTTCAATCAATGTGTATTTATTTTACAAGTAAGTTTATTTAAGATATTATGTCTAATCTTTGAAAACAAATCTGCCAAGGGGGCAAGAAAATATCCTAATTTACCTTGAAGATAATGTTTCTTACCCCACTGGCAGATGTGTTTGCTTGATTTGATTTATTTTTTGCTTGGGCCCAGGTTCTTAAGATTTAGCCTAAACCAGGATTAAGTCATAGTTCAATTAAGATATTGAAGTAATTTTTACAAACATGCCTTAGAAAAAAGCATCGCTGGTGTACATCTTGAGATGAAACTAAATCACTGATGTTTAAGATCAGTCAGTGTGCGTTTATTTCAGTTGAAACAGCTCAGATTCACATTTTAGTCTAAGACTAGGCTTAAATCTTAACCAGGGGATAATATCATTTTACCTGTCATGTGAATGCAAAAATGTTTAGATATGTATACTAGAAGACAATAAGAAAATAGTAAGAAAATCTTTTCTTGCACAGTGCAGTAGAGTACAGCTGTCTGCTGCTCAGGATCGGGATGCGCTGTGAAACGCTCTGAATGGCTGTGGATCGGCGATGGTCAGAAGCAGATGTGTGTGAGCACGAGCAGCAGCAGGAGTGTGTTCTGGACCGGACTGCAGTGAAGGGCTCTGTTGCACAGGTCTGAGTCGCAGCAGTGGATGGAGACTCCGGGCAGCTCCTGCTGCTGACAGTGACGAGACGTGGCACAGCCGCTGGTGAGGACCATGCCCAGCGCCGCTGCACACACACACACACACACACACACACACAGAACATCATTTATTCCTGGACAAAAAAAGCAGAACTCATAGCATTGTGCCATCAAAATCAATCAAAATAAAGTACTAATTGAAATAGTTGCTCTACTCCAAAGTATCCTCAACAGCGCTGTGTGTCAGTCACCGTCTCTTCTGATCTGCGCTGCTTCACTGGAGATAATTAACCTCATTAATAACGAGCTGCGCTCACACATCAGATCTGTTTGTGTCACGGTGAATGAAACCCTGCTGACCTTCTTTTAGGCTAAACTGCAGCTAACTAAAATATGTTCTGGGAATGTTTTGTGTTCAGTTTTTTATTTCAGCTGCGTTTTTAAAACTTTGCCTCTTTTATTAGAACCTTTACACCAACATCCAACTAATATCACAGAAAATGCTAAATGAGGCACTGCAGTAAACACATGTCCCAAACACATCTCAGAAGCAACATTAGCAAACAAACTGGTCTTAATATTAATTTCTGTTTGAGATGTGTGTGTTACAGAGAGAAGTGTGTGTTGTGTTTTGCAAAACGTGTTTTATGAAAGTAAACACTGAGTCTGATCATAAGTGTCTGGTTTTACAGATTTGGTGTGTTTCTGCTGTTTGAGGTCAGCTCTCAGAAACTGTGACAGGAGAAGAGTGTGTGAGCAGATGGGTTAGAGAAGAGTTCACTAGTTGCATATTAGCATGCATGTTTAGGAATCTAGTGATTGTGGTTGAGCTCTCTGTGTTCAGGTCCATCTGGAGATTTATATCATTTATGTTTTTAGTTCCAGTCTCGAGATGCTACAGAGAACAAACGGCTAGAGAACGGATGGATGTAAATGAAAATGCAGTCAGGGCTTAGTTTAGTTCTTGGAGTTGTTTGAGACATGCTGTGTCCACAGGTGACAAGATCAAACTATCAGCATTTTAGCAGCAGAAGAGAAGAGCACACGTGTTACACAACGGTCCAGGCGTCTCCTGCTGAGATTTAAGAAACAGCGGTCAAGACATGATTGAAAGCGTCTCTGCTGACGGCTGTCACCAGCAGATCAGTGTTCTCCTGAGCCGGTGGAAAGCAGCGCTGCGTCAGCGTTTGCTCTCGCGGTGAACGTCAGCACGCTTCGTTATCGACGCGCTTTAGTGTTTGAGCCGTGCTGTGCTGTGCTGGCCTAGCGATAACAGACCGAGACTGAGGTGTTTCTGAGCAGACAAACTCATTGATTTTTTGTGCATCAAAGAGCAACAAAACCTACTTCTACTTTAAAAGGTTTTGTCGTCTGCCTTAAAGGGGTCATGAACTGAGAAAACCAAAATCTCTTGATCCTTTGACATACAAGTAGCCTACTATAAAATGATCCTCGAAGTTTCAGAACAGTTATCATTTTCACATCCTGCACCTCGTTGTTTAAATATGAAAGCGTTTGCTCCCACACAAACATGCCAAATATTGAAAATTAAAGGATTACAAAGTAAAAGATTATCATTGTGTAGGCTACATAAATACAAACATGCCTACAGTCACTGTATTGATCAGAATCAGGTTTATTCTTCAGTCTTTGTGTAAATAGTGAGTACAGCAGGGGTGCTCAATTCTGTTCCTGGAGATCTACCTTCATCTCCAACCCTGATCAGAAACAACCTGAACCAACTAAATGAAGGAGCACTTGATAATTACAGACAGCTGTTTGATCAGGGTTGGAACTAAACTCTGCTGGAAGGTAGATCTCCAG
>JAUCMT010000088.1:14052189-14077951 GCA_032357475.1 Enteromius thamalakanensis
CTCTGTTGTTCTATTTGATAATGTTCAGTGTTTTGCTACAATCTGTATTGTTAAAAGAGCTCTAGAAATAAAAGTGATTGATGATTGAGGTATAATGTTGTTATTTGTGAGAAGTGTTGTGTTGTGACGCTCCGTCTGTGATGGTCTCCAGATAGCGATGGTGTGTTGGGCCGTGTTCCTCAGAGCGTCCTGGACGATGAGTCTCAGCTGCTGACCGCTCACGAGAACTCTCTGGATCTTCAGAACCTCCGGTGCATCTCGGAGAACGCTTACAAGCAGTACCTGAAGTCTCGGCCGAGCCCCTCCGCTGAGTCCATCAAACGTGCCAAGAACACTGACCTGTCCTGCATGGCCGTTCATCCTCTGCTGGGTGAGTGTGGCTCTCCAGGTCCTTCTGTACGATAGTGAAGATGGATGTAAGCGTAAGCATGTCCTGCTCGGTTCTGCTCTGAGCTGTTCTGTGTTCTTCAGGTTCTGGACTGGAGCCGATGGAGCTGGACCGGCTGCTGATGGTGGACTCCATCAAGGGCTACAAGGCTAAATCTGTACGTCATTCATTATTCAGTTGTTCCTCTTATGGTCAATCTCATAAAAACATCACACTTCAGTTTGCTCTCCTCACGGTGTTCGGAGCTAATGGCTCTAATTCTTATGGAAGCCTGTTTCCACCAAAGATTGGAAAATAAAAATGTGCTTTTTATTTCACAGTTCAGAATTTATTTCTTGTAACTCTGAGTTGTACGAACCAGTTCAGATGTTTGTGGGATGAGCTGTATGTTTGTGTTTTTCAGACTATCTTTGAGATCAACTCCAACAACAAAAGCAGCGCCGGCGAGGTGATGCGAGCCAAACGCTCACGAGACGATCGAGTGCTCCACAAGTTCTCTAAAGCACGAGCGGAGCGGTTCGTCGAGTCTGCGGTTCCCATCGCAACCACAACCGAAGCACAGTCCGAGGAGGACGAGGAGCTTCAGGTGAGCTTCTGACCACAGGACCTGTATAAATATCATCACCCATAGAAAACCATCATAATAAAACTGTGTGCTGTGTTCATATTCACATATTCTTATATTTGGGCTTACTTGATTGCCTGTAAGTTTTATTTTTACACCCTGTGCCCACTTTTGGTCTTTTAATAAAATAATAAAATTGTGCATTTTTAAAATGTCTATGAATGTAATATGTGCGTGTGCGTGTTTAAGACGTAAGTGATCGCAGACCACAAAACCAGATCAAAATTATGATCTTAATATTGATTGAAAAAATCATGATTTTTCTGTTGTTGTGGTTTTTCCCCACATGTTCTCCAGGCTGTGTTCTCAGAGGTGGTTGGAGGGAAGAAACGAAAGCAACACGATGAAGCGGACAGACCGAAGAACAAAAAGGACAGAAAATCAGGAAAAGATGAGGAGTTTTACATCCCGTACAGACCCAAAGACTTTAACTCTGAGCGCGGGTACGACAGCAACACTGATTATTATTCTGCATGCTCGTGAGAAACATAGACGTTCAGTGTGTGTGTGTGTGTGTGTTCAGGCTCAGTCTCGGCGGTGACGGTGACGGCGGCTCTTTCGAAAAGCAGGCCTCTTCTGCGGTTCTGGACCTGATGGGAGACGAGAGCAGCACGTTAAGCCAACACAAGAGCATGATGAAATGGTGAGCAGCTCCTTCCCATGATTCCACACACAGCACTGTCTGCTTACGCTGAAATCACACGTGTTCACCGCAGGGATCGCAAGAGGAAGCGCTTCGTCCGAGACACGGGCAAAGAGGACAAAAACAAGAAAATCAAGACAGAAAGTGGACAGGTGATCAACAGCAAAAAGAGGAAGAAGAGCTTGTATCCTTTTTATAACATTTTCTCCAAAAGCAGCTTACAGAATCTCATGATGCTTGTTAGTTGGGTTTCTTGACTTTGGTCCAGTTATGAAGAATGGAAGAAGAAGTATAAGATCGATGACAGAGACTCTGATGAAGAAACTGGAGGAGCGATGAGAGGCAGGGGCTTTGGCGGTAAGAACTGAAGATTGTGGTCTAAACTCAAAATCAAGTCATGCAGAACATTTTCATTGATGTGGATTCAATATAATACATAGAATTACATCTACTCCTAAGTGAAAACTAATCCCAAAGAGTGTTTGTGCTGTGGTTTTGCAGGTCGCAGGGGTCGAGGAGGAGCTCAGTCACAGCAGCGGAGCGGTTCCGGTGTCCGATCTGAGCTGAAGAACCGCGATCAGATCCTCAAGCAGCGCAAACGCAAAGCCAAGCAGCAGTTCCTGCAGAGCGGTGGCATGAAGAAGCTCCGTGCCAAAGGAAAACAGCGTGTGCAAGAAGTCATGAAATCTGGCTTTGGTCGCGGCGGCTTCAAGAAAGGAAAGATGAGGAAGAAACTTTAAGTGCTTAATGAGGAATCAATACAAACAATCCCACGTCCCCAGCACACACCTTCCATCTGTGATGCAGAAAACTGGATGGGCAACTTTATATGTACATGCACATATTATACACAACTAGAAAGAGTGAAGAGACTTCAATGTATTCACTGAAACCATTTCAGGTTCATCTGAAGCTCTGTGGAACTTTTAGAATGAAAATCCATTACCACAGAAAATTATTTTGCCAAAAAAAAAAAAAGTATAATAACTACAAAAACCACAACTGTAAGAGTAAGACACTTGAAATGAAAGTAAATGGGTGGCAGCAGCAGATCCACACAACTTTATACCTGCTAACATGAGACTTGAGATTAAAAATAAATTTAATTGACCGTGTCTGTGTTAAGTTTTATCACATTTACTTTCACAGGACGTGCGTGAAGGATTCCACAAAACTCCTTTAGGTAACAAAGCCTAGTCATGAATTAGTTTGTAATTATGCCTGGAGCTGGGCCTGGGGTCAAACTCAACTCGCTGGACTAGATTCTAGTTGTTTAAGTGCCCTATTCAGTATACTTCACCGGAGAATGTTCCACTATCTGAAGTGAGATTCCAAACATGTTCAGTTTTTCGAGCACTGCAGGTATTCTGTTTTTACAGAGATTAACACAATGAAATTTTCATCAATAACTATGTTTGTAAAAGTGTTCAGTAACATTAAAGATGGCGCATCTAATTGAGTGACAATTGTAACCATTTCACAGAATACACATTCATATATACGTAAAATAAGCAACACGTATTCACTACCAAATTAATAGGGCTGGGACTTCATTAAAAAAAATTTTAATTAATTAGAGGCTTTGTAATTAATTAATCGAAATTAATCGCATATAAATATTTGACCTGAGAACAGTGAGTATTTTTTCATATGGACTTTCAGTATACCATTGAATAATGACTGAAAACATAAGCTTAAGCAACAAAATATTGTTTATTTTTGTTCAACCAAGTCCAACAGACCAATATTGTGCCGTGCGTGATTTCACATTGAGCCGTATATACTACACACAGCTCGTCAGTGAACAACGGCCGTGTGTAGTAGCCTATATACGGCTCAATGTAAAATCACGCACCTGATGGCATTTGCTGCTGCTTACAGGACCGGGTTTACTGACAAAACGAGCAAACATATCGGCCGATCTGGATCGATGCATCGCAACTTTCAAGTACAGTCAGAACATTAGAAACGCTAGTTGGTGTTCCAGTATCATCCGTCCGCCGAAACTCATCCAGTAAGAAACGTTCCGCGGTGCGATTAAAATGCGTTAAAAAATTTAACGCGTTATTTTTCTGTAATTAATTAATCTAAATTAACGCGTTAAAGTCCCGGCCCTGCAAATTAAATAACATTTAATGTTAACTTAAGTATTCTGAGTTCCTTCTCACGATGAATCATGGGATACACACTCCAATGCTCGTTTAATTTGTTCGTACGTGCAGGTTAAATAAAGGCACCTCAAATATAACGAAACTACCGCGTTTTTAACTGCACGAGATTGCAACGCGCATGCCTCACACTTCGCCTCTTCCCGCGCAGTCATTTTGAATGTTAACGGCCGTTATGCTGGCGTCACGCGCTACTGGAGTCCTGAGGAGATCCTCTCTCGACGGTAAGTGGTCTGCAGATATTACAGTGAAGACGATCGAAACGAAGAATGATTCGTTTCCCGTATCTAGTACTTCATTACATTTTAAAAGCAAGAAATAGACTGTATAAGCCGTTTAATCCAATTGTTTTGAAGAGGAACGATTTTGCTTGAAGTCCGATAACAACAAACTCCGCAGAAACATGAGCCAATACTTAACAAAAGAAAACGAAATGTGTTCCACAATCGGCTGAAATATCAAAGGTGTCTGATCCTCAAGTGTTTGGAAGCTGAAAACAAAAAATTGTACCATGTGACCATCAAACACTAAACTATTTCTGTTCTATTTTTCTCTAAACATTTACAAAGTTGCTAAGTGTATGAAATCTGGTGTTTTTGATCAAATTTTGATCAGATGTGATTCATGGACTCTTTTATAATAATGTTTCTAGCCGATATGAATGTACATTGCTTAAAATTGATCATTGTTTTATGGTGGCAGGGCAGGTACAAAAAAAAAAGTGAAAAAAAGTGAACAAGTCAGTAATCTCACTTTTTATTCTGAGAGGATGTTTACATTTTTATAAAATTACAAGGCAGATTTGAACAACTCTTGCATTTTTAAAGTCTGAGGAACATTTTATTGATTTTGACATATGATAATGAGGCCTTGAATATATTTATCTTAACTGCGGTTGAGTCCCTGAGGAATGTTTTTCCTTCAAGAGCTCCAGCATGTGAGCTATTAAAGCTGGTCTGATAGCAGCTGATCCTGGAGAGGGCAGCACTTTGGGCTTTCCAATCGGAAGGCCCTTCCCGCTCTGAAGTGAAGAGGGCCGAGTGTCTTATCAGCTTTCCCAGGCCGGACACAGCATCCTCTTGAGAAAAGCGTAGTTCTGAAGCGCTGAGCTGCTTATCAAGAATGGTCTTGTGTAGTGTCGCCATTATTAGACCGTCAATCACGGCCTGGGCTCATGAGCATTTCAGTTTGAGAAGCTGCTCTGTGGCACATGACCGCTGATGATGACCACTGATGCAGAAATGGATGTCCTTTACAATCTCCTCTTTCTCTGTTTTTGCTGTGCAGCTATGTCCAGGTGAAACACGGCACTGTTTGGTTCGTTCAGTGGCTGGAAGGACGTGTTCTGTTAGTTTCTCTAAAGCTGATGACACGTGATGAGTGACGTTAGGAGTGGACCGAACCACACTTATATCTGAGTGTAGTCAACTCTAAACACACCCCTGCTTGTTGAAATGTCTTGGAATTTTTACTACAGTTCTTTTATTTTGATTGTTTGACACTGCCATGACAGACACCCAAATACACTATCATTTCCAAAATAATACTGTTTTGTGTCAAGGAATGTAGTTTTAAGAGCTTTTTAGGCAAGAATGTTCTTGTCTGGACTTCAGTGCGGTTTGTTAATAAATACAGTGCCTGTTTTGGATGTTTTCAGACGTGAGCTCCAGACGGTCAGCGGTCGTTCAGCGCTCATAAACCCACTGAGAGCGCCTCCCCTCGGACAGATCTTCTGGAGTTTACCGCTGACTCTGATGTCTCTATCGTGGTTAAACATGAGATGTATTTCATTTTGGGTAATCTAACAGGACAGGCAGTCTAGGTCTCACTGATATATTATTTGTTCCAGAGCATATTTAGCTTGTGCAAAACCTCATGATATTTATGCAGTATCAGAGCGCTGCCTTTGTACTTCTTGTACTTGTACTTTCATGATGGCTGTTGTTGGCTATTATTAAATAATATTATTAAATAAATAACGTTTTATATAAATAATAGTGGTTGGTTAGTATTGGTTTGTTGTGGTGATTTTAGTGTTCTGCCATTAGATGGCGACAAGAGTCTGCAGGAAGGACTGTTAAATAGAAAAATACAACAGTGCAGTTTTGAGCAAGGAAGATATTTTTTATAAAAGCAGCTTGTACAAAGCCAGCAAATACACAGATCAGCAGTCATCAGAAAGCACTCTTAACAGATCAAAGGTTAGTACAAACCTATCAAAGTTTTAAACTAGAATAAAGTTATTAAGAGCCTGATCTAAAGAATGAACGCTGTATCAGATGCAGATAATCACGATCACTCATTCTCTCTCTTTCTCATAATACTCTACTAACGCTTTTACTGCAGTAATACCGTAAGCTTGTAATCAAGCCACTCAACGTTTCTTCGTTACTAGTTCTATAGTGATTCTGGAGCTGTTCTTCTGTCCAGCCTTAGATTTAATTCTGTTTTGGAAGGACATATTTCAGTACAAACGAGGGGTTTTAAAGACACTCTTGTTAAATATTTATGTATTTACACACTCGTGCTGTGTTGTATCAACTTAATATCACATCTACTCGTGTGATATAGCTCATTTGTAAAGTATAGATTATTACATAATCAGAACATCTGAATGCATGACGCAGCACTGGATTTATTCTCTTGCATGAACCCTGCAAACTTGTTTTCGGTCCTCACTGACATCATCTAGTTGTTAGACAAAGCTTTGATTTAAACAAGCATTGCTGTGTTTGATTTGGCCACAAGGTGGCAGTATTGAGCAAAGAAGCACATATGATCCCCCAGATGTGTTGGAGGCTTGTCTGACACATGTATTTCAGAACATCCTCTCTTTTCTCGGAGTCGGTGGTCTTGAGATTCAACTTCTTGTGCTGGAGCATGCACGGGTCAATCTCAGCCCTGATCGGCTCTGTGAGAATCAGGATCAGATCAGACATCAGATACCACGAGTGCTTCTCTTTTGTTTTTGGAATTCTTTTGTTTTTTGTGTTTCTCTGATGATGCGATTATGGCGTTCCCTACACACTGAAATCCCATTGCTCCTAATAACGCTGGAGGAATTGAACTCTGCTACCACCTGTCAGTGAAACATGAATCATGGGCCAGACCTGCTCGAGTCTTTTGTCCCACTGCGATAAATCCCGATACACCCTATTAGACAGAAGAAGTGAATGTGAAGGCCAGGCGTTTAGTTACAGCATGTGGCGAGAGAATGTGCTTGGTCTGCTCGCCGGAGAGCTCTCGGCACGCAAGGGACTCGGTCCGCTCTCGCGTGTGAGCTCACCTTGCTTTTATAACCTGCCTCGGTGACTGGTTATAGAGCTGAGTTAACTGTGATGTGGCCGTTCACTGGGATCAAACGTGAAATGCTTCTGATTCAAAACACAGAACTGAACTAAAGATCTTTCATCGCAGATGGTTTAACAGCAGCTCAGCACTGGTTAAACTGGTTAAACGTATAGTTCACCCAAAAATGAAAATGTGCTATTAGTTGACTGACACGTACACCATCTACGATGTAGGTGACTTTTATTCTTCTGTAGAATACTAATGAAGATTGTTAGCCGAAACTGATTCATGTGAGAGTCAATGGCTGTCGTCATTTTGAGGCAAAAAAAGCACATCGGAATCCCAGTGGCTCCTGATGAAGTCTTATGAAGTTAAATGATTGTTCTGCGCAAGAAACTTAAAATTATTGACAACATTATTACTCTCCTCCTTGCTGTTTTAGCCTTTGGACGGGCTGACAGTGAGCTAATCAACTTTTAACAAGGTGAATCTCACAAAACTGAAGGTAGCAATGTTTCAGTTAGAGACATAAGAAGGAATTACATGTACTGTTCTCATTATTGTGTTTCTTATTCTCGATGGTGATTTTTATTAGATGGTTATCTTTCATTAAACTCTGCATCAATTAAAAGCAACACAACAAATGCTGGCGTACAGTTTGAATAATATATAATCTTTCTAGCAGTACAGTAATAAGAATGGGTTTCTTCACTGATGTAATGTTGTGAGTTATTTACAGGTAGTGGAAGCGTCTCCGTCTGCATGTGTTTCGTGTTATTGAGGAGAAATCAAGGGCCCCAGTGTGTGCCACATTTTCCATGTTTCCTTTCTCTTGCTGTTGTGTTTTTGCGGAGATGTGGACGACTCTCTGCTAGTTTGATTTAGATTTTTGCATCGTTTAATTACTTTAACTGGAAGCCATCAGTTCAAACCAGCTTCAAATTTATCAGGCGTTCGGATGAAACACCTAAAATCACATTGTATTGCCGTCTGACTTCGGTGTGAACTGTTGCTCATGCAATTTTTTTACAACTCTGCATTTTATATATTAAAAACAATTTAAATGATATATTTATCAATTTATGTATGAAAAGTAAATATGAAGTATTCAGTGCAGTAGAAGCGTTGAGTTCTCAGGCTCATTATTTTTAATACGGCTCTGCTGGACGTGTGTGTGTGTGTGTGTGTAACTAGTGACCTGTCGAGTGTTTCCTTCTCTGATCTCTAAAGCCGTGTGTGTGAGATTGTGTGTTTGTTCATCGCCTCTATAGCCTTCGCTCGCTCGTGTACCGAGTGCTGTTTATTAATATTAATCTTTCATATATTTTCTCTCTGCTGTTTCTCTGTTCTGCGTCTCTCTGCTTGAGGTCGTCATCATTGTTTTTCTTGTTTTATTTTTTTAAAGAAAAAAGCTTTAACTGTATTTGTACGCTCCGCATGTTTGGTTTCAAATATTTTGTGAAGAATTGGTGGAAGAAATGTAATTAATCTTTAAACATTGCATATTTCCTGTGAACGTTTAGTTGTGCATGAAACACCAGAGGAGCAAATCTGTCCCATCTACTCTCTGCTAACAAAGCCGTTTGTTATTAAACACTTCATTAACGTCTTACAAACGAGACAAATAATAAACTTTCAGCATCAAGCTTTAAGATTTAACCTCATTTGAATTAATAATGTGTATGATGTATAGTAGTACATTTTATGAATCTTAGGTGCAAGAAATGTTCCATGCATTTAATGGCCATGTAGTTATTATACAGGAATGATAATTATTAAAATAATTATTAGAAGTGAAACGCATCACACTGTTAAAAGTAGTTAATATTTCATGCCAAAAATGCAACTAACTTTCAATAAATCAGGGAATCAATTCACAAAGGATTGGACTACTATTATAGCGTTTAAAGAAATTTGACGATGTTAAACATACCGAGTTCATATTAAACAAACACACCGCTACCTTCTATATTATTTAAGAATTTGGGCATTTGTATATTACACATTGGAAAAAGAAGTTATTTAATGGTTTAAATAAATAATAAAGGTTTGTTGATATTATTCATCCCTGAGAAGGTCCAGATTGAAGTCTTCTTGAAGTGTTTGAAGACATTACAGTAAACTGAGCTGTACTGTTTGAAAACAGAAGCGTGTTTGATTGGTAAATTGTGCTGAAGGTTATTAATAGTAGTTCTGGGACTGTGGAGTGTTTTCAGGATGTTCTTTCTCTTGGGCTCGAGGAGCTGCTGACCACTGGGTGTCAGTGTGATCATTGCCTCCTGACCAGCTCCATCTGTGAGGAACCTGCCTTAATACCCAGACTTCATTGCATTAGCATGATTTTCACCCTCTCAGGAAACGGCTGAAGCTGGTTTTGGATGACAGCTCAGTAGATGTACTGAGAGAGATGTACTTTTTTTCAATTTGACTTACATTTTACATTTTGGTAATCAAAAAGCTTTTTATATTTTGGAATCTATGAAATGTTTTATTTTTTTCTCACCTTCTGTTTTATTGCCACCATGTTCTGTTAAAGCAGGTCCAATTATGACATTTGCATAAAAACAACATCATTTTTATCATAAAGTTTATTTTTAGAATAGACTTTAGAATAATTTCTTCTCCTCTCGGAAATTCTGTCTGTTGTATTAAAATTTTTTTGGTTATCAAATGAAGGCATAACATTTTAATTTAATTTAAATCTTTATTAAAATCAATCAAACAAACAATTTTTTGGCAAACAAATAAAAAAATTGTGTGATTTATTCCTTAATAAAAGAAAGCTTTAGTAATTTTAGTGAAAGTAGTAGTAGTCTCTGGAGCAGTCATCAGAGCACAGGGATATCTGCAGAAACACAATATCATTGAATCCAATTCATGCTAAAATAATTAGGATATTGAGTAAAGATCATGTATAAACATTGATATCATAACTTTAATTTTTGATTAGTAATATGCATTGATAATAACTTCATTTGGGCAACTTTAAAGGATATTCTCTCAATATTTCGTGTTTTTTTTGCTCCCTCAGATTCCAGATTATCTAATAGTGTCCTATCCTAACAAACCAGACATCATGGGAAAGATTATTTATCCAGCTTTCATATGATGTAGAAATATAAAAAAAATACCTTACAAATACGTGAAACCAGACTTTTATTTTGACAGGTTGTTTTGTATTTATATGATATGACCATAGTTGTTTCTCTCAAAAGAAAGTGAAATGCTCTTGATGTAGCTCTCAGGGCATGCTTGTGTATTTCTGATGATCATGACGAGCATCCTGTGCTTCAGTACGTGTAGTGAACCAAACCATGCGTCTGCGTTCATTCACACAGCCATTCATAATCAAATAGTCTTTATTCTGGTCATTATTTACAGATACCTTTTCAGATATCATGATTTCAATGAAGTGCAATGACCTACTTTCGATTAATTTATCCAGACTTTTGATAATTTAATGAGGTTCTGTGTTATGGACTCTGTGGGTGTTTATCGTAGGGCTCCAGCTCTCTGACCACCAGCACTGTCCACAGCGTGGCTCGAGGGGGGTGGGACAGAGACGCTGGACATGTTGTGGAAGTGTGCAGTGGACAGGGGCAGACAGGACATGACCTGTGAGAGGAAGTGCTGTGGCCAATCGCTGGAGAACACATCCATCACAGCAGATCAAACCCCAACCAGCAGCGTATGAATCAAACACTTCACACCCTGTATATCAAGAGTCTCTTACACTCATTAGCTGAAGACTCGTTCTAGCTGCAGTGCTCTACAGCAGAGACGGACACCAGGAGAGAGACGGGTTTATTCATCGATCTGAGGATCATTAGTGCTGCCGCAGCTGGACGTCTGTGCCATCGCTCTGTCTTTTGATGCTGATTTACTGGAGAGGCTTATTACCTCCGCATCCAGGGCAGATACTTCAAAGACGGAGGTCAGTTCTCCAACCAGTCCGTGAGCGCCGCTGACCACTGGACAGATTGTCCAAAGGTCATGGATTCAATCCCATAGTTTCAGGAAAGGACGGCCAGACAGAGGTTGGCCTGATTCAGCGCTGTTTTCAGACAGTACAATCTATCGAAATATTTTTTAAACAGAACCATACCAATGTGCTGCTGTTACCACGGTGACAAATAAAACTAGAAAGATGTCAAACGTCTCCGTTTCTGTCACCGATGGAGTTTCTTGTCTGTTGTTTAGTTGGGAACAGTTAATGTCCAGTGATATCATTGGACTTTAAGATGCTATTATATCTGGACTGAGCTGGATGATGACATCACTAGTTTTCCATTCTTACAAACCGTTTCCTGTTTCGACTGAGCGCTAGCTAAATAAAGGTGGCTTGACAAGCTGTAGGGGAGCGTGCTCGTTATATCAAGCTTTATTTGTGAATCTGACCATATTTTCTGTGTCTCTGTTTGACTTGATTTTCTGACCCCTGAAGTGGGTGGTGTCTCTGATATAATCTGAGGAGCTGAAGTAAATGCCCTACAAAACTACACTCTCTAATAACTCATCTGATACAAGGAAGTGTTGGCCCTTAGAAGTGAACTCGATCAGCAGTTCTAAACCTTTTGGACTCCAAGGTCCTCTTGTTTTTCACAGCAATATTCATTGGTTTTGTCCCCCCCCCCAAAAAAACTATTATTCTAATTATAATAATTCAGTTTCACCATTTTGAAAATTTTAGGAACTGAATACTCTTCCCTTTTTCCCCTTTTATGTACTGTATGATTTTTAGAGATTGTCTTAACTAGTAAAAAGCAAACTCCTAAAAATATGAGCGGTGTTTCATGATTATATTATTCTGCTCTTCTACACTTTAAGACTTCTCCATATATAAACTAATATCTTTTCCAAGACATTTTTATGCATTTTTATTGCTTTGTCTTCATTTTAAATGATATTAAGTCAGCTGGAGGCCCCTGGTGGGCCCCGGGCTCCTGGATGAGGTCCACTGCACTAGATGTGGGTGCTGACAGATTTGTCACGCTCCTTTAAATATGCAACTCAAGATCTTAAAAGTTTTCTTGCGAGAACATGCTGTTGTGTAACGTCAGCTGAACCGTCTCAGAGCGCACAACCCTGCAAACTCACGCTTTACTGCGAGACTGCAAGACTTTCCATTCGTTAGCTTCAACAGGAAGATATCTTCTAGTACGGTGAAACTATGATAATGAAAGAAAATAACAAGATGATAAAAACCAGAGTGTAAGATTCAGCAGCGTAACGGACTGGTTTTAGGTCACTAAATGAACTAGAAGTGGAAGAGTCCCGAAGCCTTGCACATCTAAGACTCCCAGCAGCAGACTTTGTACAAATTCAACACTATTTGATGCATTTAGGTTTTGCATTTTAGTTTTTTTGTCAGTTGGTTTGTTCATTGAATGTAAAGCATCATCTGGTGAATACATTTGTGAAAACTATAGTTTCTTGTACTTCTAACTGAAAAATTGCAAAACAATTAATTTTGATAACCATAGATATAGTTTTACAGGAACTATAACATGCTATTTCGTAGTATAGAGTTCTTTAAGGCAACGGTGTTTGACTAGTTATGTTTATGTTGGTCTAATATGGGTTTTTATGTAAAGTTGATAACATTTCTTTTGCAAATCTCCCTTAAACCTGAAAAAAGTCATGAGGTCACTATATATCAGCAGAACTATATCAGAAAAGGCATAACAATACATGTGTGTCACAATTATACATTTCTCTTTTATGCCAAAATCATTAGGATATGAAGTAAAGATCATGTTCCATGAAGATATTTAGTAAATGTCCTACCGTTAATATATTAAAACATAATTTTTGATTTGTTATATGCATTGTGATGAACTTAATTTGGACAACTTCAAAGGTCTCAGTATATTCTGATTTAGATTTGCATCCTATGATTCCAGATTTTCAAATAGTTGCATCATGGCCAAATATTGTTGTATCCCATCAAACTTTGATTTATGATTGATTCTGTGCTCCAGGGTCTCACGTGCTTTATATTGGATGACAGGCATGTACTCCGTTTGACGGATGCCGTAGATACACGGTGGGTTTTTTTATTTTTTTAAATGATTAAATATATAGTTGTATTCTTGAGGGCTTTTTTCCTTATGATTGTGGAAGTGTGAGGTCTCGTGTATATGTTCTAAACGGTCTCAGGATGGCAGACGGACAGTGAAAGTGTTTGGAGACTCCTCCAGGGGTTCAGTGTAAATTAGAGATGACTGTAGAGAAGCGACTCGAGGACGGAGAAAACATCCGATACGTCATGATTCAATGCCTCGTCTTCCTCACTTTGCCCACTTTGGTCCTTTAAAAGGTTGCAAACCTGTAATAGTGTCATCTCAGGACGTTCACAGTTAGTCCTCTTTCATTTTTAAAGCATCCGTGAGTGTGTACGGAGGGCATGAATCCCTGCGTCTGCCAGCAGCACATCTGCCCACGCTCCCTCCTCTCGGGATACCGGACATCCCGGAGCTCCTCCAGCCAGAGCATGAGCTCATTCCCAACTGCGTTGCCTTTAATTGTTAACCTTCTGTTAAAGCAGCTTCTCAGGCGAACGTTAACTCTTAGATTCGTGCGGTGGGTCTGAGGAGCGCTGGGACGAATCCAACATATGCCTCATATCAGATCATTAGCTCTTCCAGCCTTACTTATTACAATGCACGTATGGCATCATACAACAAAAGGCCAATTCTGGAGGCACTCCGACATCAAACGCTGTCAGGACTTGAGTTATCGTGCTCCAAATCTGGCCGGCATGAAGCAGACAGAAACGAGGATGGACCTGGTGAAGCAAATCTGCAGCGAGTTACTCCGGCCGTGTGTTAGCGAAGCTCTGAGTCGGGGATGATGGGAGACGAAGAACAGGCGTCCTCTGCGGACGGCTCTCTCCATGACAGGACCCAAACTCTGGGCCGCAGCGTAATGGATGAGAATCTTTCCCCAGCCACTTCAAAGGCTCTAATGGGTCACTGATAACACTGTTCTACAGCATTTTTGCCTTCAGCTGGCACCGTGCCATACACATACATGTGCACCACGCTTTCTAATGCAGGCAATACTCAAATCACATTAGAGTATTAGTGTGTCTTTAAATGTTCTCCGATTGAAGAGTTTTCAAGCAAAAACAAACAGGTTTAACAGATAGATTTCTCTGTACGTCTGATGATATACACTGATGAATCATTAACTACAGCCCACTTCAGAAGAGACGTCACAGTTTCCTTGTTTAATGCGTAATAGTAAAGAGGAAAACAGCTAACATCCATGGAATAACAGGAAAAATGTTTATAGAATACTGTCATCAAAGGCAGTTTAAGCTAAACACAGGCGTTTAAACACGGATGAAAACTGCTATGATCTTATGATCAAATACATAGATCTGATGAAGTCTACATAATATTCATGTAGTTCTCTGATTGTATTTTATGACATTTATTTCACAATTTTGCCTTTTTTTTTCTCCTCACAAATGCTTTACCTCCAACTCTCATTCATGTACATTTCTATTTAGTAGAGATGCACCGATTGCAAATTTCTCGGCTGATTTAGCAAACAAAATAAGCCTGTCATACAAATTGCGTGTGTGCTCATTTGCAACGAAAAGATTATAGATGACGATATTTACCTTTGATACATTTGTAACTCCTCCCCCAACATCCCGCTGCCCTCTCTCATTGGCTGTAAGTAATTGCTGATGTAATTAATTCAGAAAACATTCACACGGCATGATTTTGAAACGCAGACAGGTCCGGATAGCATGCCAAATATCTCACGGGTGCAGGCGACACATCAGTGATGCTCTCAGATCACGTCTTTGATAGTTCACACCGTGTGATGGTCGCGTGAACGAGCACTGATTTGCCTGTGATGTCGGGCATTTCCTAAAACCTGATGAAGAGTCAAAATCAGTGCAGATGTGAGCCTGACCGGCCGGCCACCGGTCTGGGTCATTTGGAGCATCTCTACTATTTAGGCATTAAGACAACACTTTATTCCAAGGGGGATTCAAAAAAGTAAACTGTCCTTACAAATGAGGACAACAGAAGCAATCAAAACCCTAAATGAGCTACTGTTATGATCTGCAAGTGATCAAGCCTCGGTTAACCTGAATAATGTACAGGAAGATGGAAGTGGTTTAGTGTTAAACAAAGTAAGAGGGTAAGAGTTCAAGCCATCATTAGTGGTTTTTGATGGAAGGGTATATTTGTTAAAAAATGTAAATTTGAGAGAAAAAGGCAGAAGTTAGGGATATAAACCCGTGATTCTGAGCCAAGGGAAAGTTGCTATTCCTTATCCAAATTGAGAGAGATAATCTTAGAATTGTGAGAAAAAGAAAAAAAACGGTCTCCGGGTTACGCATGTAAGCCCGGTTCCTTGAAGGAACTCGAACTGCGTTGAAACGCAGGCAGACCCCTCCTAGGAGGGCCAGCAGCTGGTCCGAGCTCCTCCGCAGGGCAGCTCGGTGGATGTGAGTGCCCAGTGCTCACAGCCTCTCCTGGTCCTGCAACACCATCAGCTGCGGTACTTCTGTAGGGACCTTAGGGACATACCACATTGAACTGATCTGCAGCAGATTCAGAGCGTTTCGACGCAGTTCCTGATCATTTTCTGCTCCTGGTAGGCTCCGCCCCCAAAAATCATCAGTGTTTACAGTGAATTACACTGAATGAGTCCAACCATTAAGACCAACATGTTGACTTTAATTCAACCAAGGATTATCAACTACTTGTTTTTTGGAGTGAGTTGATCAAGTGTGGCTCGTCTCTGGTGTAGTGTTCCTGCTGGGTGAAGGGGCTACGTTGAATTCATGCTAATGCATTTGCGCTGTACTTGTATGAAGAGCTGTGTGTCGGAGGAGTGTGAGGGTGATGGAGACGACATCCTCACTCCCCTGTTCACATCCAGCAGCCCTGTCCCAAAGTGATTACATGCAGCTCGCTTCATTTTTAATGGCAAACACGTCCCACCACAGAAGGGTAGTGCAGCCTTTTACTCGTCCCAGGAACGTGATGAATGACCTCGAAGCTGTGGCTACAGACCAAGCAACAGCATGGGTGTAATTGTGCTTTTTCATGTGTCAAAATTCTCATTTGATTTAAAAAGTGATTTAAAAGTAAAAAGTTTAACTCGTTAATGAGACTCTGATCCTAGAACGCATTTGTTACACATTCTGCTGCTTGCAGAGACTCTTGTAGGCGCTCTACAACTAACTAAATCTAATGAATAAAGGCTTTTGATGAATATGTGTTAGACGAAGAGTATAAAGTATTTGGCTATAATTATGAGTTGGCAGACAGTTGCAGTTTTTGTAATGTGTCGCAGCCGTTCTGATGGTTCTTGGCAGCTGTGTTTCTGATGCTTGAGTTTGCTGAAGATAACAATATATATATATATATATACACATATATATATACATATACATATATACATATGTATATGTATATGTATGTGTGTGTATGTTTGTGTGTCTTCTGTAGCTTCTCAACGGCAGTACTAAATGAAAAAAATATATTGAGGCAAAATAAGAAAAATGTACTCATCTTCATTATGATCAAAAGTTTTCACCCCCGCATCTTAAAGAAATAGTTCCCCAAAAATGAAAATTCTGTCATTTACTCACCCTGGAGTAGTTCCAAACCTGTATGAATATCTTTGTTCTGCCGAACACAAAGGAAGATATTGTGAGGTAAGGTGGGTAACCGGTTTTGGTCACCATTGACCTCCATGGTAGGAATAAAAATACTATTGTGACCAAAACTCCCGGGTGAGTTTCAATTAATTTCAATAAATTTGTAACAATGATCATTTCAATCATTATGCATCAATGTGTGTTTTTTTTTTTTTCTTAAAGAAGATTTTAAAGTAGTGTAGAAACATGTATACTCACGCACAGAGACATGAATAAACGAGGCTTTCATCTGAAACCATTAGACATTTTTCCAATAACAGCACTGAAAAGGAATAAGTTCTTTAGGGACAGCTAGACTCTGCTGAGTGTAAACAGGTCTGGTAGTGACACGTTTTATGATGTTTCTGCTGCAGGTCATATGGATGCAGAGATGTGTGGCCCTTTACCATTGCTCTTTAATTGGGGGTGATTTTAGCAGGACTATGAACATGCTTTTGTTACCGGAATCTCTGGCAGGTTTCCAGAGCGGCTGTGTCAATACCAGAGGCGGAAATCAAATCTGTGGCACGCTCGCTCTCACACAGGACGTTGTGTTATGTTGGTGACAGCGAGTACACAGTTCATATAAGACTTTGCTGTACAAATTTGGGAAAACAGAGGCACTGCATTTAAGATGGTTGACCCGGAGTGTTCTACAGTAAATAAGTCTGGTCTGCTAAATAAGTATTGAAGTTTGATTGAATGGCATGTATTTAAACGGTGTAACAGTAGAGATCGTGTAATTAGGCTTGTCATTTTAGTGCAGTTTATATATTACCATTGAAACAAATCAAGCTTTCAGAAAAGATTTGTTGACAATTTTTGCCGCCTCTGTATTTCTGCTTTAAGTGCCACCTACTGTCAGACACTGACTTTGCATTACATCAGCCTGAATCAGTGCTGGGGGAACGCATTACGAGTAACACCAGCTTTCTAGTAACTAGTAAAGTAACACCTAACTTTTTAATTTTAGAATAATATAACTGAGTTACTTTTTCAAAAAAGTAGAGACAGTTACTTTGTTTTTTTGTTTACTGACTGACGAGTCTCCTGACCTGCTGGGAGAAATCAGAAACACAGAGGCATGTGAACGTACATTAATAATTCATCTCACTGTCAAAAAAACACGTTTAGTATTCATCAGAATTAATTAAAATAAACTCAGAATATGACTCAAACGTGCAAAAATGTAATGACACTAATGTATCTAATCCAGTGTCTGTGCCGCTGACCTCTGATGATACTTACAAGCAAATATGACTTCTTAAACGAACTATTGTGCTTCATTGTTTTTTTTATTACTGAAGAGTATTGAACTTTCTTCACCTGTATTCTGCTTCACAGATTTTACTTTTTCTTCAGTCTGAGGTTTATTTGTGACACTTCTTTGTCTTTTTGTTTTAAAAACAAACACAAGCTCTGCTCATATTTGAAAAGTGAGGTGAAAGTAACGTAATACAATACTTTCCATGAAGTAACTTTCCCCAACACTGAGATCTGTAATGGTGTTCAGATCAGTTTATGCTGTAATTTCCTGAACAACACAGATTCACAAAACTCTTCTCTCCATTTTCTTCTTTTTAAACCTGAAGAAAAGTTTGAAATATTTTGTATTTCCAAAAATTCTTACGTAAAATGTATTCACCTTGTTCTTAAGACAAAACCTGACATTTCTTGAGAATCTTTTTAAATTAGCAAAATTTAGGATAGACTTTAATTAATGTCTTTCTTCCCAAAGATACGATTGATTTAATGAGAACTTTAAGAATTACACTTAGGAGCATTCTTAATTCTTGAGTCAGGGCCCACATTTGATTAGAACAGAAAGACCAGAGCTCCAGAACCTTTAGATGTTGTCTTGGACAGTCTATTCACCCCCAGTTTCACAGACCAGGCTTAAGCTAGTCCCAGACTAAACTGCATGTGTGAGCTGTCTCAGATGAAGATATCTTGCTCTGACATATCCTAAAACATGCCAGTGTCATCGTTCTGTTAAGATGCACACCTGCAATATTTTCTAAGGCATTTTTGTAAACGTTGTGTAAATATCTTAATTAAACTAATGCCTAGTCCTGGCTTAAACTAAACCCCGTACACCTAGCTGAATGCCTTGTTGCTTTGTTCCCAACAATTATTGATGCATGCTGTTAATTGCAGCTGATCTGGTTAATCAGCGTGTCAGGTGATCAGCTCGATTAAGATTTACTAAGACTGGATTGACAACCGCAGCTTTAACTTTTAATGGATAGAGTTACAGTAGAGACCTGTGGTTTGAGCTGAAGGAGTCTGTCCATCAGTGTCCTCGTGTCCACCGGCTGACCGCACGGATTAGACTGAATCTGCCCTTTGTGTCCAGGAGAGGGACGGAGCCTCGTTGGTGGGGGGCTCGGGAGAGGATTCTTGTCCAAACATTCCGCACGCGGATTTGTATTCATTGCACCCCTGCTGCTATTGATATCATTACGCAGGGCCCTCCAGCTGAGAGGAGGGGCCCCGCTTGAGCGGAGGGGACGGCGGCCCTAATGAGAGCTGACACTGGCTCCAGGTCGACCGAGCATCTACCGGAATTCTATCGGAGCCGCACTTTCCCAGTCAGCGCATTAGATCAAAGATCATTACCTGCTAATCAAAACACATGAGCGTGAGGCGGGCTGTTTCTGCAGAGTTCCACCGCACACACTCGCTCCACATCCTGCCTTTCAGAAGCAAGCGTTCTATCAGAAACATCTTTCATCTTATTCCATTTCCATTCACACATTTGACAGAACACAGAATGTCCTGAAATTAGGATTTGATTCAAGTATAGGTTCAGATTCTATTGTTATGGAGTAGTATCTCTGAATATTAGGCAGCAAAAAGACTATTTCAATATGAATCGTCCAAATTCTCTGTCTCTGTGAATGAATGTTTAGTTTATTGCTGAAGAGCACGACACTTTAAATAAAAGATTCATTACATGAATGTTTTATGCTGTCAATTGATAACCAGAGGGGGTAAAAATGAGTTGTTGGAAAGATTAATGTTAATAATTTGTTTTCAGTTGTTTTATGCATTTAAATAATTAGACAGAATTTGACAACAATAAACAAATGAAACGCAATTAAACTAAAATGAGGAAAAAATGGAATCCAGAAAAAAATGAATGGGGAAAATAATGGAATTTAGGAAAGAATAAAACTCATTATCAGTTGATGTGGAAATCACAGCCATGACATTAGCATGACTAGCTCCGTGTTTGAGCTGATCTGTTCACACATGCTCAGAAGCTGTATAGTGGCGTTAGTGATCGTTACAACCAGGGGGTTCTGATCAAGTCAGATTCATGGATTATGAAAAGCTTGTCTAGAAATTCACCAGATCAGATGAATGAAGCTGTGCTAGCAGGATGGAGGTCGGGTGTAGTGATGATGTAATCAGAGGCGGGTGTAGTTCTGTGTGTGGTGCACTCTGGGTGAACCTGCCTGAGCTGCTGATCTGAGAACTCCAGCTAAACCCTCAGCTCATCTGTGTCCGTGAGACGCCAGGAGCGGCGCTGACCTCAGATCTGCTTCGGAGGGGGGGCCTGGGGCTTGAGCTCTGGCCTAATAACCTCAGCTCAAATCCTATTTTGCCCGTGCTATTGTTGCTTCATTAGGTCACATCTTCCATCTGAGAGACTTGGAGATTCACGAGGGATTTGTGAGACTGCGGATAGATGGCCTCTTTTATCTTAAAGCCCCGTGCAGACAGCAGCGGTCTGACGTCTCTCTTCATAATTTCTGACTGAGGAAACACCGTCATCGCTCCAGAGGAGCGGCACGGCTATCCGTTTGGCATTTCAAAGAAAGAGGGACAACTAGAATTGTCTACATTGCTGTTTTTATTGAGTGCTTCGTGCCTTGGTCACGTTCGTTCTGAAATATGTTCTTGGATCTCAGGTGATGCTCTTGAAGATGGCAGCGAGGAGGGACAGAGATGGGTCGAGAGAGAGAGTGATGGTGAAGAGGAGCGGGAGCAGAGGGTCCATTGCCCATTAATCGTTTGTTTGAGTTTCTGCTCCGGTGAGCATGTTATGTCTCCATTAGCAGGGGTTTGTTCCTCCTTCTGCCCGCCTCTTGGCAGCAGGGGGCTCTCACACATCCCCTTCGACTGCTCACTGCTGTCTGGTGCCATGCAGACTGTCTGACGAGTGTGTGTGGGAAGAGGGTGGAGATTAATGACATGAGGAAGGCAGTGAGCATGAGATGAAGGCTAGCGCTCTTGTTAATCTGTGTTGACCCAAATGCTGCATAAGAGTTATCACTCCTATTATTTTAAACTACTACTTAACTTTTAACACGTAGTATATCATTTAACTGGTGTCTTCAGGAGATTGTTTTGGGTTGCTTTAACTACAGCTACTTTTATGGACAGTTGGGTTGCACTTTTAGACATTCTCATGTCAACTAACTCTCATTAATTTGCCACTTCATGTCTCCTGGGGCTGCGTAATTCATAGTTGTTCAGTATTACCTTGAAATTGTAGTTGCGATTATTAATTATAATTATCACATTATTAATTATGTTTATAGCATTGTTTGAAGCATGAACATAAGCTGATAACACTTAAACTGAAAAACCTTTATTATATTATTAAGCCTCAAATGTCAGTTATACATTGGACTGGTTTGTTCTTTGCATAAAAAAACAAAACTATGATTGGTATTATAATGTTATACTAAAACTAAAATGGAGAAACCCTTAAGATAACCTGTAGACAGAAAAAAAAACACATCTTAGGCTTGCCGAATAACAGAAGTGACTTTGAACGATTACGTAATTGTGGCATCCGTAACTGTGATGTGCAGCCCTTAACTTTACTAACTCTAAGACTAGACTAGTTAGGGTAGGTTTAGGGTTAGTAGAATAAGTTTCTGATAGTCAGTATGTAGTATGTTCTGGACTCCTCAAAATAAGGGTTAGAAGATCTTTAGCAGATACTCTACTAATACTCTAATGACTGCGAGTTAACATGCTAGTACAAAGTTACTTACTAATATATCTAAAGTGGACTATCGAAACAAAGTGCTTATTGAGGTTTTATTTCAGGGATTTTATGTTTGTTTAATTATTAAAATATAAAAATTAATTACATCAAAAAATGATGTTTAAAATGATGCTGATATAAAGCAAGAGCTACATAATCATATTTTAGCACTTATTTTGTGAAGATGATTTATAGCGTTTTCTCTGTTGTGGTGTAGTTGGTTTGTTAATTGGAATTAAATAAAATGTGTTGTAGTTTGTATTAAATTAGTAGGACTTCAGTACATCTTTATGTATCGTTTTCTTATTTTAAAAATATTTGTGGAAACAAAAATGTCATTTCTGTTGAAACTTATGTGTCATTAAATATGTTTGTTGTTGCAATTTAGTTTTAAATATATTAACTTGGATAACACACTATAGTGCAACACACACACCAAAAAATATTCTTTAAAATACAGTTAAAGCAAGGAATTAAAATCTTTATTTTCATTATTAATATGCATTTAGTTTTGCAAGTAATTTGTGATATTTGAAATATAAAGTGCACCTTCAGTATAATTAAGTGCACTTCTTTGTGATGAGGAATGTGATGCATGAAGGTTAAAGTCATGTGTTAACAGAATATTTTGTAGTCAGCTGTGGGACAACGCTAGCTCCAAAAGGGGTTAAAATGGTTTAACTGCAGAATATGTTATGGTTTAGGATATGTTGGAAACCGTTTGTTCATGGATTCAGAAGACAATGTCCACCATCAGAATACAATCTG
The DNA here is from genome assembly GCA_032357475.1 of Enteromius thamalakanensis. Classification (NCBI taxonomy): domain Eukaryota; kingdom Metazoa; phylum Chordata; class Actinopteri; order Cypriniformes; family Cyprinidae; genus Enteromius; species Enteromius thamalakanensis. Next base: position 14,074,751 of record JAUCMT010000088.1, read on the forward strand.
GAGAGCTCAGCTCCTGAAGAGAGACACTTGTGTAAATAAATCAGCAGGTTCTTCAACAGTCAAGACACTCGGGTCTTCAGGAACCTTCACAATTGTGTCTCATGAAAGGAATTTTGGTCAGACAAATTCCAAGCGTGGCAGCAGGATAAGGCCGTGGAAAGATCCCTTTTATCTCTGCAGCACTTTTGCCTTTTGTTGATGATACACTGACCTTCCTCATCGATCTCCAGCGGTCTAAGCTCCTGTTCGCTCTGATAATGAGACTCCTCTGATAATGAGGCAAACTAATTGCCCCGCCTGTGTGTTGTAGCTGTTCAACCATTAATGGCATCTGACCCGCATTGTCTGGACACATCTTGATTTCATTGCCGTCTCTTCCTTCCAGTGGCCTGTCACATGGACTCTAGTTCTTCTGGAATGATCTACCTCGTCTTTCAACGGGACATATGACTGTTTAGTGCACCCAAGTTGGCCAATTAGCCCCAAAACACTAATCAGTGGATCAAATACTAATAATTACTTGGTTTAGTTTGCAGAAAAAAGTGAACCAACTCCCGCGAGAGGCTAAAATCTAAAAATTTTGGTAGAACTGAATTTATAATATGATTTCTAATTATTAGAGATACAATAAAACCAATTTTTTCCGATACTACCGTGGTCGCATAACTCGATAAAACAATAGGTCTTCTGAGAAAAGTTTGCTCAGGCGAATGGTAGTGGGAACTACAATTCCCATCAGCCCAGGCGTGGCCATCATTCTTTGTGGTCTGTTGTCGCTACAGATCAGTGTTGCCAACTCAGTGTTCAGTGTTCATGTAAACTGTTTAATAATCCCTTCTGGCACTTTTTTTGAGCCTCTTAATTAGTTTTTTATGTAAATGATTCAATAAATACCATACGGTGCCATTCATATCGAGGTATTAACGTCCCTACTATTTACTAATGCTTAACTAATGTTTCATAGTGTGTAGTTATTATAAAGTGTTACCCTTGCATATACATATTTTATTTTATTTTAATTCATGTTTATAATTTTTTTTTAATTAATTACAATTATGTGCATTTTATTTTACCTATGATTATGTTATATGTACTATATATACAAGTTTGCGATTTCCTGTTTCAAAAACATCCCCTCCACTACACACACACAAACACACATCAACAAAGGAACAAAACAAAACCCGTTTATCGCATTACAGAACTAATGTTAATTACATTTTTTAAAAATCTGTTCAAATAAAGGTTCATATGTTTGTCCACTTTCACTGATGGTGTTGCAAACTACACATAGAAAAAAAGGAAGGAGCTCAACTCACCGCGACAGACATCCAGGTGTAAATGCACTGCTTTCCCCTGCAGCCACACCTGTAACAGTCATTTGCATGTGCGTTAGCATTTGAATTAGACATTTAAATAACGGCTGTTATAGAGCTTATCCTTAACCCCACAGAATACTAATAAGAAAGTGATTTGTGTACCAAAATTGACGTGAACTTAGCCAAGTATATAATAAACTTATTATCTTGAGTAATACCTCTGAGCAGCCTTTTAATTCCACTTCCTGTTTACACCTCAGTGGGAATATCCCACAAACTGACAATCTATCAGTTGCACTTCTCTTGTTTCTGCGGTTTACAACTGAGCATTCTGGACTGTGTTTTATCATCAGAGAAGAAAAAAGTGAATTATATTTATACTTAAGTCTGATTCTCAGTTCAGTTTAAAAGCTTGGAGGGTTCTTTAACATAGAAACACTGATACATAGATCGGCTTGGCTATTGTATTCATTGATTTATTGGCTAAGGTCAGTTTACAACAGGGATCAGTTTCTGTCTGCATGTTTGTCCCATCACTACAGGGTCAAAGGTCAAGCTTTATAGTCGGCGCTGTGAGAACTGGCCCAGAGCAAGACTTCGATAAGATAATAAGTAGCTACAAATAAGCATATCCCTTTGATGGCATGCCAAATTAAACATAGTAACTTTTTGAGGTCATAAAAGTAGTTAAAAACTATATAAACACACTGACAAACGTTATCACAAGAGCAAAACACACAAAAAGCTACATTTAAACACTTTGAAGAAATAGATCTATATCTCAAATATGATAACGCACAAAGGCGCACACATATCTGAGGCCACCAGTCAAAATAATTCTAATTTGCATTTCTTTAATTTACTACATTTTACTTTCATAATATAACAGAATATAATTAGTGCTGTCAATCTATTTTGCTTACATAATACGTGTGTGTATACTGTGTAGATTTATTGTGTAAATAAATATAAATATATATATGCTCAGTATTTAGTAGAAGCACCCTTTTGATCGAATACAGCCATGAGTCTTTTTGGGAAAGATGCAACATGTTTTTTACACCTGGATTTGGGGATCCTCTGCCATTCCTCCTTGCAGATCCTCTCCAGTTCTCTCAGGTTGGATGGTAAACGGACATATTTTGGTCTCTAGAGATGCTCAATTGGGTTTAAGTCAGGGCTCTGGCTGGGCCATTCAAGAACAGTCATAGAGTGATTGTGAAGCCACTCCTTCATTAGTTTAGCTGTGTGTTTATCTTCTTTTCTGATAGCTCAGTTTGGCTGGACTGCCAGCTCTAGGAAGGGTTCTGGTCATCCCTGAGCTCTTCAATCAGTTCCTTTGACCTCAAGATTCTCATTCGCTCTGACATGCATTGTGAGCTGTAAGGTCGTATTTAGACAGGTGTATGGCTTTCCTAATCAAGACCTATCAGTTTAATCAAACACAGCTGGACTCAAATGAAGGTGTAGAACCATCTCCAGGATGATGAGAAGAAATAGACATCACAATTAAATATATGAGTGTCACAACAAAGGGTCTCAATACTTAAGAACCATGTGATAATTCAGTTTCAACAATTCTGTGTGTTTTCTTTCAATACGGGATACTGTATGTACATTAATGAGAGAAAAAAGAACAAATGATTTTAGCAAATGTCTACAATATAACAAAGAGTGAAAAATGTAAGGGGGTCTGAATACTTTCCGTACCCACTGTGTGTGTATGTACACTCAACAAAAATATAAACGTAACACCTTTGTTTCTGCTCCGATTTTTCATGAGATGGACACAATATTATCATTTATCTCAAACATTGTTCACAAATCAGTCTAAATGTGTGATAGTGAGCACTTCTGCTTTGCTGAGATAATCCATCCCACC
>JAUCMT010000088.1:14086219-14100297 GCA_032357475.1 Enteromius thamalakanensis
GCTGCACTGAAACTGTCATTTGGACCTTGAACTGTCATGTGGACGTTTGGGTCCCAATAGAGTCCATTATATGGGGGGAAATCCTGGAATGTTTTCGTCAAAAACATTAATTTCTTTCCGACTGAAGAAAGAAAGACATGGACATCTTGAATGACATGGTGGTGAGTAAATTTTCAGCAAAAGTTTTTTTGAAAGTGAACTTCTCCTTTAATTAAAATCAATGTGTTTTCTAGAACAAATAAAGGCAGTTTTTTTTCTAAAAGCACCACGTTGGGCAATAAAAAGATTAGTCCATCTCTGGTAATGTGTATTTGCTTTTATGTATTCATTTGTAATTTTGGTAACACTTTATTTTAAGGCGTCCATAATACAGAGCAATTTTCTAGTAAGTACTAAGAAGCCATTGTACTTACATAAAACAAAATGTACTTCCCATGTATCAGTGTTATGGAACAGTTAGTAATCATGTAGATGTAACAGACCGCTACTGTTACACACGTTACAGACCTGGCTTGTTACAAAGATACTTATGTACATGTGCTGCAGACTTTATACAACATAATTATAAATTCAATATAAAGTGTTACTGTAATTTTTGCTGTAGTTTGAAATCACGCATGCAGTCCATCTTTTGATGTTTTGATTCTAATGCCAGCGCAGAAACGTGACAGCATGCACTTTCTGGAGTCCAGAGGGCATAAAACACACAGTGACAACAGCGAGACGTTAACCCTTATGGATGGGGAGGGCAGACCTGCAGCGAGATATTGAGTGTTGGCATCCTAGAGAGAGACTCTCGCTGCGGCGGGTCTGTGTGACAGCGGCAGGTCGTGACTCCGTCTGTAGCGGGAGCTGCTTTTATTGATAACATCAAGTCACACATCGCCCTCTTCTGAGGTTCCTTGCTGTCTCGCTCGGCGTGCTGCGGCAGGGGCCCGTGTGTTTAGACGGCCCAGAGACGCTCATTCCCACCAGAGGAAGAGGCTTCCAGACCCCTGCATTTAGGAAGATCGATACTCCTCAAAGAACAGCTGGCCGAGTGTCGAGGGATAGACCTGTATTGATTTCAGACCGCTGTTAATACAGTGAGCAGATAGCCTTGCTTAGCACCCTGATTTTTTTTTTTAGCTGCAGGTCTCCGAAAATAAAGTGATTTCTGGGATACATCTCCTGTAAGAACGGCTGAGAATTACTGCAGATTCTTTCATTTACATGAGAATTATAAATTATATAAATTATACAGTAAAAATAGACTGAAGCTCTAAATGGCCAAAATGCTAGCCATGTTTCCATTACAGATTTGCACAAAAGTTGGTGATACTCGGCAAAAGACCAACATAAACCAGCTGAAACATACCTAACCCAGCACATGCTGTTTTTGATTTTTAACAGGGAAGGGACAATTCTACTTTTCTTATTATCTTCAGTTTCTGTTATCCGTAAGGCTTACAAATGTACATTGAAAGAAAACCTCCCCGTCTGTGACGTGCAGATCATTCGTAGAAGTACCTTGGGATTTCCACTGACAGACTTGAATGTAATGACAACACAGCTGAAGAGCCCGGGTCCTTCAGACCTTGTCCAAACCACTGGTCATTAATGAAAGGCCAAACTGAACACTGAGTCAAAAGTCATCGTACTGCTGTTTAGGAGTCTCAGCGTAGTGTCATCCATCCAGTGCGACTTCAATAACCTTTGAAGGTTTTTAGCTTGACGGACACATTTACATGCTGTCAACAAATAATGAGGAAGACAGACCCTGAGACGGCACAGACCCTCTGCATAACACACTCCCGCTTTTCAAGAGGCTCAATATTTTCCATATGGAGGAAAAAATGCAGGTGAAGGAGCTGTAGCTGGGTGGAGCGGACCAGACCAGACCGTCCAGCGGGACTCTTACCTTTTCCCACAGACACAGGGCTGTAGATGGAGGGAATTGGGTGCCTTATCAGTCCTAATGATTAGACAGCTGGAAGTTATTTTCCAGTCCTAGTTTCAGATTAGGCTCCCAAACCCCCACTGGACAATCCAGCCTTCCCATGACAAGGACAGATGGAGATGTTCTGACATGCATTACGATCTGATATGAGTGCATTTTACATCAATGCCATGATTTTACTCTTGGTTATCTCTGGGCCCATGATTTTAACCATGCCGTGGCTGTTCATCAGTCTCACAGGGCTGTCCTAATAAATCATTGGGCTTCATTCAGTGAGAGCGTCCAGGATTGAAGTCTTGATCGATGGACTCTGTTGCTTCATTGTGATTGTGGAAGTAGGGATGAAAGCCTGAGCCAAATAAATTCTCATCTTTATCAGGACCTGATGATATTATGTAGCAGTCCTCTATTGTTTGAGATGTCTTTGTAGTAATCGAAAAACGTGGGATCACTTTCGGCTGATGAATGATCAAAACACTGACAACCAATCAGGTTGAGCTCAAGCATTTATACGGCCAAGCTTTCTATTCTAATAGAGCTATCACTGCTGGTGTGAAGGGTGCTTTAACCTCTAAACTCGCCCTGTTTTTGGCTTCGTAGAGCCTCACGTGAGACAGCGGTCTGATATCTTTCGGGCTTCACGCTGTTTCTTACCCTCTCAACACTCCAGGTCCTCCGCTCCAGACCCGGTCTGGGTGCTGAAAGCCTCTGGGCTGTGAATCCAGCGCTGAACACAGATGCTATACGTCAACAGCGTGATGCATGTCTCTGCTGATACACCAGACGTCTTTACATGAACCAGAAAACCTGCTATCTGATGAAGACTCCACTTCATGTGCTCTCTCTAGCTATGCTTCCATCTGCCTGTGTTTATGCACATTTTGGGATATCGCATAAGAAACGCTGGAAGGAAATGCCAAAATGCTCATAAATGTAAAAAATGTGCATAAGCGCATAAGGATTCATTTGTTTTTCTGTAAGAACACATGCATAAGATATGAGGGAAGCACTTTTACACCTTAATGCGCTTAAAAGGAATAGTTTCCCAAAAATGAAGATTCTTTCGTCATTTCCTCCCTCTGGAGTAGTTCCCAACCTGTATGGATTTCTTTGCAGAACACAAAGGAAGATATTTAGAAGAATGTTTGTAACCAGACTACCATTGACTTCCATAGTAGCAAAATAAACACTATAACACTACCCAAAACAGCCTTGTTACAAACTTTCTTCAAAATGTCTTCTGATGTAGAACTACCCGAGGGTGAGGGAACAGGACAGATTGTTTAGGTGAACTATTCTTTTAAAAAAGACATGGGACAACATAAATGGGAGCAATCTCATTGCACGGCATCTTAAATACTAGTTTTGTCATTCTACAGTGCTTGAGCAAAGTCTTGTCTGCTAGCCGTACAGAAATCCCGAAATGACGTAAGAATTGTGGAAGTGCTGGTGCTTCGGTCATGGAGCCAGACTCAGTGTTTGTAATGACCGCTAGAGTTTGGCCCAGGCCAGCGTTTCAAAGCAGCTTGTGGCAGACAGATTTGCCTCTCGGACCCTTCCTTTTTGAACTAGTCATCCGTCACGAGTCAGCCGCATTTCACTACATCTTAATAAAGTAATCCCCCTCTCGTTTTTTCTCCCCTTTGGAATGCTCTTGTTCTTTCTATTTCTCTTTGCTCATTCAGGCCTCTGACAATGATTTGTTTTCTTTTCAGATTCTGGGTTGAGTAGGGCCGTAGTTTATCATTACTCCAACTTCCCTCTGTATCTTCTTGTAAATCTTTGGTTTGCTGGCGCTCTTTCCAATTCAGAATATTCACATGAACAACATCATCACTGTAAGATTAGCTTTTTTTCCTGCAGTTCCAATTATTTCTAAATACACACACACACACACACATATGCCAAACAATAAAACATTTTTAGAAAAAGTAACCAGCAGGCAAATTGTGCTTAATAAATCTTTTAAAATATGATTTATTGCACTGCTCATATTTAATTCTGTTATTTGTCGTAGACCTCAATATTCACAGTCTGTACTGTATAAAGTACTTTGGAAATAAGTGCATTGTTGACCTAGTCCTAACATAGAAAGAGCTATTGCTTTTAAGTTCTGATGCCTTTCAATATCAGCAGAAACATTGGCGCTCTCTAACTCTTCTAACTCTGAATTCTCTTGGCTAGGATTATTAAAGTCTACAAAGGCTCATCACATAATGAATGGCTGTAACCCTCACCACTTAAACTCTGTCGGCTGGTCCAGTGAACCTGCCTTTGAAAAACATAGCCTGTCTTACAACATTTTTCAGAAAGCTACGGTATAATCCATCTTGGGTCACACATGCATGTTTGGCTGATCGGAAGATGCGTGGGGGGGCACGCTCATAAATCAGCCGTTAAGCAGTAGGGACGAGGCGGGAGGCTGCAGGGTTAATGAATTTCTCCGGCTGTTTGGGGGTTGCTCGGGGTCCTGGCGAGGGATAAGACTGGATGCGTAGGAGCAGGTTGTCCAGAGAGGCCCCATCCGTCAGATCAAAGGTGTCTGCTGGGAAGGTCACCGGCCAAAGACCTGTCCTGAACCAGAGAGACGCAAGCGACTGGAAAACAGCTGAGAATAGTCTGTACGGTATTCACCTACAAACCTCATCCGTGTTTGAATTCAACTTTGAAACGATGTCTCATTTAGTTCACTTTAACTTAAGCATGGACTAATGATGAGCAATACATTTGTTTTAAAGCACTTGTTGGTCCCCGGGAATATTAGTAAAGATATACCTTGACCTGTTCATGTTAGTTAACAGTACATTAGTAAATAGTTGTATTTCCTGGAAATGTATGTGTATGTTGAAATGAACTAATAATATCTCTGTAGAAGTATTGTTCATTGTTAGTGCACGTGTTTAGCTGATGTTAACTGTGTTGTACAGTGACTGATTTGTGAGAAATCAATGTTTTACTTCTAGCTGATGAAAGAGTGCTCTGAGAAGGGTTTGAGCGGATGTGTTTTCTACTTGGAGGCAGCCAAATCCTACTGTTTTATGAAATCGAAAAGCACGTTTGTCAACAGTTTTTCATCAGCTTTTTCTCCTTTACTGTTTCAGCGATCCTCTGACTGCCACTAGAGGTCAATGGTTAACTCCATTTTGGCTCAGAATGGACTGTTTTCTCAAGAGTGACATGTTGAAGATTTAGAGAGAGGCCTTAGCGCAGGGGATGTAATTGTTGGTTAAACCCCCTTTAATCCAGTGGATTTTCTACACAACTGCTAATTTGTCATGACTATCATTAATATCTCATACAATATACAAGACATTCCTAATCCAAGCGGAATCCAAACGATGCACTCACACAGCCTTCATCATGCAGACGTGCTTTAACTCTCCTGATCACACTGTAATGTGAGTTTTCGTATAATAATAGTTGGGTTTTTTAATTGCCAGATATTAATATGTTCTACTGACACTTTAGCAGTCTCCAGCTCTATTGGGTCTGAGAGGTCACTCCTCTAGCAGTAATAGGCTCATGATACAGTATTGGACAATGGTACAGATTTAGATGCATTAAATAAACTCGACTTCAAGGAAGGATCTTTTACTTTTATTTTGTTTCTATGTACATTTTGTTGTATGTACAGCCAAGTAATTCATATTTGTAAGTTTCTGACAGTTATTCATAAGCATTCAAAATGATAAACCAGACTGGTTACTTTTTTTTATTTTTTCCTTTTTTTTTTGAGTAAAAAGAAAGTTTGACTACCAAACTCAAAGTTCTGAAAAAAAGTCAACCCTAGCCTTTAAGAAAAAGAACAATGTTTACAATACAAGAAAAATAAATACTATTAACAGGAAAATCTGCTGACTACAAGTGTCCAAAAATAAAGATCTCCATACCAAAGTTTGCTGCATTATTATATCTCAGATGTAAGCATTGTTGAGTTATTAACTCTGTGAATAGTGCTTTGAGAATCTCTTCAGTGTCTGAAGACGTTACTCTTGTGTACTAAAAGAGACCGAGGCCAGTATGTCCATGATAACTAGCTTATAAATACTATTAAACTATCAATCTGTTGTACTTTAACTGTCTTCTGTGCTGTGCCACAATTTCCATTTTGTAAAAAGTGCTCTCTTTTTCCAATTCCCCTTCACTGATGTTTTGTATCATGGACTCACTGGTAGTTCAGAGAAAAATGCTTAGTGAAAACGTGATTGAAGTGGAAGAAAACTTGTAAGACATCCCTGAACAAAATCTGTACCACCAACATGTGTTCGACTTCAACTAAAATCAGCTCTGAAACAGATCTGCTGGGATTCGAGAGACAACAGTTTAACACTAAGATCCCAAAGACTCGTTCTCTAACATACAAACTCACATAATGAAGAAAAGAAAATCAGGGCTGCAAAATGATTCATCACAATTAATCACATTTAAAATAAAAGCCTTTGTTCACATATTATATGTGTGTGTGTACTGTGTGTATTTATTATGTATATATACATACACATATGTTCATATTCAGAAAAATATGTGTATTTATATATACTATACTAAATATTCTATACACATTTCTCCTCAATATATATATGTGTTTGTGTTTATATGTTCTTAATAAATATACACAGTAACACACACATGTAGTACGTAAACATAGACTTTTATTTTGAATGTGATTAATTGTTTTGCAGCCCTAGAAAAAATATTATAAAAATGGATTTGTTTCCTCAATAACTCTGAGTTCTGTCAATAAAACAGTTGGCATTCTTATGCTTTTGTCCTTGCATGGAAGGGGAAAGTTCCTCGTCCCTAATATACAGTCACCGGCTCAAACAGTGAGACATTCACTGCTGCCTCGACCAGCTGAACCGGCCTCGGACTGTTTAACACTGTTAGTTATAAATACGCAGGAAAGCGCCTCTCCTCTTCGTCAGGGCTCTATACGAGAGAACCCAGTTAGCTGCCCTCGTTCCAGTCAGGCATAATGCTTACGCTGTGCACAGCGTGGTACTGGTGTGGAGACAGAGTGCGAGGTATACTGTGAGTGTACAGGTACTCGTTTCCTTGCAGGCCGGCGGTCGGAGACTGGATCCCCGCGCTTGGACTGCACTGGCGGCCCAGAGACTGATGGGCCATGGAGCCCTGATACATGGCATGGGTGTCTCCCAGCTGGGGTGAGGCATGTCCCGCGCTCAATCTGGACACCAGGGGTCCTGAGGTGAAGTGAGCCGAGAAGTGCTGGTAGGGCAGTCTCTCCATCTGCTGCATGGTGGTGACTGAGCAGCCGGCGTACGGAGAGACACCTGCCCAGGTGTTACAGCTGATATCCTCCAGGCTGGGCACGGGCTCGGTGGACTGAGACGCACTGGCGTACATGCAGGCCTGCCGCTGACCAGACTCGGGCCTGTAGGGGGCGCCGCTGAGGCCCAGAGACTGAGAGTAGCTGACGGGGCGGTAGTAGTGATCGTCCTCGCTGGAAGAGCTCTCCACGTAGGTCTTCTTGTACGAGTGCCCTCCCGCGTGGCAGTCATCTTCAACTGGACATGGACAGAATGGGATGGAAATTAGGGTTTTAATAATACCCAATTAATATTATTGCTTATTTGTTCCATGATATTTATTTTTACTTTCGGCAAAGAAACCAACCTGGTCTTATAAAGATACGTGCTTCTGTGCACTTTTGGTGCAACCGTTTTTACATACCTTACTGTATGTTTTACCACACTTTCAAAGAGAAACACAGGTTCAATACGTGAACCCTGAAACATTTTATATTATGTTGATGTAGGTACAGGTGTTTTTATACCCGATGGAGTTAACAAATGGAAAATGAATATAAAAACACATTTGTTGATGTGTCAATTCAACAATTCTATGTTTCTGGCAATATTTTAGTCACATTTTTGTCTGTGGAGAGTGTCTCTGATTTCATCAAAATTTGTTGCATCTGATCTTAATTTGTGTTCGGAAGATATTCTACAGCCTTATGGGTTTGGAACATCACAAGGGTGAGTAATTAATGATGGAATTTTCAAATTTGAGGCATCCAGGCTCCAGGATCATGGTTAGGAACATGGGAGAAGCTAAGAATTGAAGAAGTGACAGCGGCACCCACCTTTCCTCTTGATGCAGTGATAGTCTTGGCTGTGTTCGTGGGGCACGGGATAAGAGCTGGACTGAGGCAGAAGATCCTGCGATGTGCTGGTGACCCCGTTCTCACAGGAGTACTGAGAGCTCATGCCGCTGGGAGTCGACAGACCTTGGACATCACCGGAGAACGGGCTCTGGCTGGAGCCGACCCGCTGCCGTACGGTACTGCGGGGGACCACAGGATACTCCTTGGTGCTTTGGGAAACAGAAAGGACTTTTCATTGCATGCATTTCCCTGTTGTCTTTCAGTCAGGGATCTAGAAACCCTTCCATTGGTAGCTAACCACATCCACCATCCACGAGAATAATCTCTCCACCATCTGCGACAGGAGTGCTTCCACGCCAGTTAATCAGCGAAAGTTGCAAGAGGCACTTTGCATTAATTCCTACTCTATTTCTTTTGAACCACTGACCTGGTTTTCTGTTGGTCCGAGTTTAACTAAGACCAGACCTGCTTTGTCTCAGTGTTTGACAGTGGAGGACAGATAGGATATCAGGACCTTTGACTTCTACACAGCGCCGCAGAGGAGTTTCTTTTTCCTCTCTGCATTTTTATGATGCATTAGTCTTTGCTTTATAACGAGTAGCGGCTCTCGCTTGTATGCCACCTCGGACAAAAGCATCTGTTGAATGCATAAAGTCATGTTAATAGCGGTGCCATGTAACGCATTCGGTAGGAGAATCATGCAAGCTTTAGTTGGGTCTTGAAGTCTTCGGGTCATTATCTGGAAACTCAATAGAAGGCTCTCGTGGGAGACATTAGTCAGTTCTTTCTTAGCTTGTTTTAAAGTAACAACAGACAAAGTTAACTACGGCATGGAAAGAGCATTGCCATTTTTTCCTAGTGTATCATGAAATCTGTCATTTTGGAGTGGACAACGCCTGCGTTGGCGGCTGTGGGTCCTCCGACCAGATTTTCTGCTTTGAAAATGTGTTTTTCCACACTCTGTACAGCAGTCATCTGGAGAAAATAAGAACACGAGCCATGTGGTCTTTGCCTCCCTGGACCGACTATATCACAACTGCAGACAACTGTTCTAGATCTACACCGAGCGGAAAGAGAGAGGTTTTCAAGAGGAACACTAGTGTCCCTTCAGTCAAGAGCGTCACTGGCTTCTATCTGTGCTGTGCATGGATCAATAAAGTCTCCAGTCAATGTGAGCACATGCTATCTGAAAGACACATATATAACCTGAGCAGATGTCTGCTATAATTAACTCCACTCATGTAAACGCCAGTCTTTGTAGATTTAGACTCACCTCTGCATTCTTGACATGCGATGAAGCTCCATATCGTCGCTTCCACGGAAGCCCTTTGCGAAGGGATTGTTCTCGATCTTCAGTTGGGTGATCTGTAAAACACATCAGCATTACTTTGCTTCTATACTCTCTTTAAATAGTCTCTTTTCATTTGAAACAAACTGTGATTCTCAACCTGATCTGAACTCCAGAAATCTTGTAATGAATGGCAAGAGAGCATCTCAGAGCCCACAAGACATTGTTTAACTTGTACTCCTAAGCGATGCATCTTGGCAGAGTAAAAGAAAATTCAAAAGGTGATTTATAGATGATTGGTTCGCCTCCTTTTATTGTTTGCAGTAATGCATTCATGAATTTGCGCTGACCACTGCACTGACCGACTGACAGTCCTGGATGTTTCTGTTCATGAGGGAACCCGCTGTAACACTCAGTCTACTCTTTGAAACCATATCTAATAGAATGGTTTATTGCTCAATGTCTATAAAGGAGCATAATGAGCTGCCCTGTGTGTAAATTGACAAATTATCCTCGTGGTTTTCTGTGCTCGGTCAGCAGATGATGAAAAGATGAATCTCCATGTACCCAAGCTGTGGTTTGTTTGATGCCGCGCTAATGTAGAGAAACATCTGTCAGTTTGAATAAAGACTGGTGTCGATTTTTGTCTTTACATAAGCCTGAACAAAAAAGATCTCACAAGAAGCGCTGAAACAAATGTGAAAATGAAAGTCTGAGAGATCAAATATAGATTTCAGAGGCCAACAAAAAGATAATTATTTTTACCTTAATGATATTAATTAGTTATTTATTATTACTCATCATATTTGAATTCCGTTGATTAAGGGAATACTATTATTATTATCACATCAGATTTAATAGCATACAAAATCTCATTCTTTTAAAGTGTGTGAAAGACATTTAAACGGATGTTTTTAGAAACGAGTGTGTTTTAGATGTAGGGTTCCTCTGATGGACAGTAATGAGTCTGAGGAGATAGACCCTTAATGAGGGGTTATTTTTGGCTGTTGTGGTGTGTTTTCTAGAAGGACCTGATCTTTGACTCTACTCTGGCTCTCACTTGAGATGAGACCTTGTAAAAAAGCGAGACGTTGGGACGCACCTTTGAGCTCATAAACGCACTGAGCGCGAGGCAGACTAGTTCTGTGACAATTTGATGTCTTTAATCTATTATTTTATGCCGTGAAAGTGCAAACAGAAATATGTCAGCTTCGTATTTTCGAAGGTCGAGCTGAGAACTTTATTCAATTTAATATCGTTAAATTTATCTCTTATTTTCGTATTTATATTCGCTTTATTCTTATGATTTTCTCTTAATAATTTGATTGTGTAGGTTTACTGCATCTTGGAAAAGATATGCGTTATAGCATAGGCGCATTTATATATATATATATATATATATATAGCACATAAATGCATATATAAAACACACACACTATATTTACGAGATCATATACGAGGTAGAATACCATATGCTCTCATAGATTGTGTAGTAATTGTTTTAACTAGTAGCCCAAAATGTCGCTCGTGGAGGGATGAAGGATTATTCCCGTTTGCTAGTTTGTTTAGCTGCAAGAGTAAGGTTTTCAAAATCAATTATTTTTAATGAGATACAGGTGTGCTCGTGCGTAAATTGCTTTCTTGAAATTTGTGTAAAGACCTTGGTTTAATTGTGCGTTGTATGTAGGCTATAGTAAGTAAAATAATTGCTAGTTACAGGCTAATTAAAAGTCATAAGTGGTAAAAATGTATCTTATATATCTAATGTAAAATATTAAAAACAGTGTAAATAATTAATACAGATATCATGTTCGTTAAATAAAATAATTATTTTTGTTTTTGTGGTTAAAGGGTGAAAAAACAATAAATGAAGTATGTAGTATGCAGGCTATGAGCTCGCGATGTCTTTAGAAAGCATGGATAGAGTTTTCTAAGAGCTTCTAATAAACAGATCTTTAAGTCTCGGAGTTTTACTCGAACTGCAATCAATGAATAAACACAGAAAACTGCAGTCTGAATTCAAGCCTGCTTAATGCATGCATTTAACTGTTTTTAATCACATCAGTGAAATAATTAAACAAAAATCTGTTATCCAGATGAGTAATGTCCATTCTGTTATTTGTAAATATGATCTTATTATTAATATAATAAAAACGAATGTCGACTGCTTACATTGAACTCTCGGATTATTTGACTACTGTGCAAAACGAGTTTTTAACTTTTTAAATGTTAAATTAACACGCCTACACAAAAGAGCGACAAAAACAGACATGCATCTGACAGTAGGCTATTTTAGCCTATAAGAAAAAAGTAGGGCTAATTATTTATTTAAGGACACAATGTGCGTATTGTTTAGGTGTACAGTCATTTATCTCTGAATTTAGTTATTTTTACAAACTACTTTTTTTTAATATTCCACAGTACTCAGCGACCTAATAACGTCGAGGTCGAATATATCACGGGACTAATTAACAATAATCTAATTTTTCAATGCATGAATGGAAATATTTTAAAAAACGCAACAACTGACCAAATAAACCACGACTAGTACTATTTCTCCTTCATAGTGTTTAGTAGCCAAATAAGCATTTCGGACGCTTTTTCTCTAGGCTATGTATTTTTTCCTCCGTTAAATATGAAATGTAAAATTAGCCGCAGATCGCGAGCTGCTCTCTTCACTGACTCTATCCACGCTTTTAACAAACTCCATTAGAAACTGATCTTATTTCGTAAATTCGACACAAATAAAGCAATTATTATATATCATTACTTGTTATATAAATATTATAAATTCGTATAAAACAGAAATCTTTTTCTCGTCAGATCCAGCTGTTGTCGGGGGCTTTACGAGTCATTGGATTGGAATCTAACCAGGAATCATAAGTTAAGACGAATTTGAGTCGCTTTTTTGAAGCAAACAATTCTATGCTAATTCTTTCATTTCTAGATTCCCGTAATCGAATCTATTTTTACGCCATATTTATCATGTTAGAAATGATCCCATGATAACATCCTCGTGCAGCTGCTTACCTTATGGTTCTGGTAAGACGTGACTGCGATGAAGGCGGTTTCCGGGAACACGTGAGTGCAGAACGCGGTGTTTTTGGACCCGAACCCGTTATTTTCGTCTGCTTTTACGATGTGAATCCGGGGCTGATATTTATGCATGGAATTCAGGATGATCTGGAGAGAAAATAAAGCGAAAACATGACCGACCATGTAAAGAAAACACCTCATGTTCACGTGCGTATTATTAAAGAAATCCTCCTTTTCAATGTGTCTATTAATACACGGAAAGCCATTTAAATAAAATGATGCTAAGGTGCGTTATTAACGAGACTGTGAATAACATCGCTAATAACTCAGGAACTGTATTTTCTTCTTGCTATGAGCTGAAATCACTGCAATATCATCACTCCTCTGCGCCGTTTCCAGATCGGTAATCAGCGCGGTTTGTGTCTGTCACACTCAAACTCTCGGACTTCTACACACCGTTCTATGTTTTAATGCACGTTTTGTCCATCTCTAAAGCCCAGCTGCATCTGTCTCAAACACAAGATCTAGAGTGATGGGAAATGTCCCTACTTAGTAGCTGTATAATGCAGTATGCACTTGTCTTAGTATAGATTTGGAGAATATACTAAAAAGACTTTTGTTCAAGGCGACCCTGTGGGATGTTCCTGTCCTGTGTGTGTGTGTGTGTGTATAAAGTAGACTTCTCTAAGTGGATTTTGTCTAAACTTTGCATTCTGGATGAGCCTGCCAGTGTAGTCACACACACACACACACACACACACACACACATATGCATTCCTATTTTCCATTTTCATGTGTTTTTCCCTCACATGCATTTTCCAAACAACTGCAGCGTTTCTGCTTTGATCAGTGACATCGGTCCACTCCCTCCGAGCGGCTCTTGGCTCAACACAACACTGAGACTTGGAAAGCAGGGCTTGCTGTAAACTTTAAACATATCGCTCTCGGCAGAGAATATTGCTTTTGCTCAGGATGGACAAGGTGATTTACTGTTGAAGGTAAAAAGCGAAACGCACTGCTATAATATCTGTGATGTCGAAATAAAATAATAATTCACAGTTTTCTGAAGCCTCTGGCATCTCCGCACACGCTGCAGGCCTGCCTGGATTAAACAAGAATTGCAACCGGACAGCTCTGGCGAAAAGCAGAGTGTGACATTTAAGAATATTTAGAGAAGTGCATGGACATGAGAAGAGTTTTTTCATGGGACCACCCACTGGGCCTGCAGCGTTTCTCAGTTCTGGGTGCCCTGTTGCCCCATTTCTCCATTTGCCCCCGCGCTGTATGATAGTTTTTAATGATAGTGAGCGATCACTGAGGGCCATGAATGTTGGCCCACTCTTTAATGTTGCCGACATCACAGGGACTCCGAAACCCTGCAGATTAACAGCCTTTGTATACCTCTGTCCATCACTCATCACACTCTGTCATTAAATATAAACAGTTCGAAGCACAGTTATCCAAACTCCACCATTTTGCCTGCGATATTTCTGCGAGAGGTGAAGCATGCGCATGCCTATTGAACAGTTGATGAATGCTACTATAATGATCAAAGCACAAACTTTAGTGGAATACACAACCCTAACTCTTCTGCTCACGAGTTACTAGTCTAGTCACTTTTATTTCTAGAGCTCTTTTAACAATACAGATTGTAGCAAAGCACTGAACATTATCAAGTATGAGAACAG
>JAUCMT010000088.1:14121074-14131525 GCA_032357475.1 Enteromius thamalakanensis
ACTAGTATTTCTATCTTTGTGGGGACAATTGGTCCCCATGAGGATATAAAAACCTGCACACACACACACACACACACACACACACACACACACACACACCAGTATTTACTTGGATATATTTCTATATATATATATATGTCTATATAAATATACTCAATACATAAAATAACTTTTTTCTTACATATATACATGCACGTACACACACACACACACGCACCGAGTTTATAATTTACTCTGTATTTAGAAATTATTAAAACTATGAATTGTGTGTTTTTATGAATTATAATTAACTGGGCTAGAAACGGAGTATGGTAATATGATGTCGGTTATGTTAGTGGAGATTCATATCTTCATATGACCAGAGGATGGCGCTTTAATATCGCAGATCCTACAGGAAGCTGGATCCTCATGACTAATCTTCTACAGACTTGTTTTCATATATTCACATTATATGCTGTATTCATATAACACGTGATCAATTATACAAATTCTGTGGGTAATTCAGCCTCGGATATTTTAACTGTAAATTATAAACGACAAAAGAACGAATGATTTCGCGATTAAACTATAACCAGCCTGTATCTGAGTGACGGCGGAGGACATTCTTTGTTTAGTAATTTGGAGGAAACTATTAATCAAATAATAATACTTAGAGAATTATTTAATAGTTAAGTCTATATTCTTCTGAAAAAAATTGGATTACAATTTTTGTTTATCCATTCATTATATTGTCACTTGATATATATTTTTTAATATGTTATGTTTTACCAAACGAATTTTTGTATTATTATGTATTTCGTTATGTATGAAGATACTCTAGGGATATCTTAGAGTAAATATCGTTATATATTTGTCCTGCTGAACACGAAAGCAGTTGTTATGAAGGGCACAGGTCTCATCAGACTCTCAGACTTTGATTAAAGACACAGAAAATCCCTGAGACTTCTTTAGTGTTCCAAGAAAAGACCCGCATGATTCAGAGCAACCCAAGAGTTCTTTCGACTTTCTCCAGTTTCTATTTCAGCGACACCAAGCTTTTCTCTCGTAGCCTATCTAATATTAGGTGCATTTTAACCATCTTTTTATTTTTTATTTTGTTAGTGCATCAAACAAATGTTGAGCTCGACAGATTTCGGCGAGAAGCGAGTTATTACAGCTGATATCTGAAACAGCAGTAGCAGTGTTTCGTGTCGAATATTTGAATATCTCCTTCTCATAGTAATACACGATCATTTTCTTTGTCTTCTGTTAAGGGAACATGTGTTGTGTGTATGTAGGAGAATGACTCTGTCGTGTGGCCGCTGGGGGGCGCTGTGTTTGACTCGGTCCCGGGCAGACTGTAATAAACACGGCTCTGATAACGAAGGCGCCAGGTGAGCAATAGAAGGAGCAATTGCGATAGTTTACGTGGTTTTTACCACTGTTCTTCAGCGCCAGTGCCGTTACTTATTAACCGTACTTTATACAAATAAAGATCTAGTCCTGATAAAGCCTGACTCGAGGCTCTAGAGAGCGGACAGTCGAGTTATTTGACATTCTTCCAGGTTCACATCGGTCCGCGTAAACACGCACGACAGGCCTTACACAGCCTCAATACAGCTTTCTGACAACACTTTCACTTTTCATTCTTTTAATTCTAACATTTCCCATCCTTCATAAACGAACAGATCTATCAACATTTGAATTATTATGATTACAGGAGAATCGCTTTGTTTTATTTATGGCTTTATTTGGTTGATTTGGTTGTGCGCTCTTCTTTACGCGGGCAATGCGATCATGTCGTTCAAATTCCAGTTAAATATAAATCATACTTAAATTAATGTCTATTTCAGGTGTTGTTTTTTCATCAGATCGTAATAAATTAAGCAAGCTGTAGTCCGAACAGATTGGGAACACAGTGGGAAATCTTTATTTTCTTACGCTTTTCTGCACTTTTATTATTATTATTATTATTATTATTATTATTGGCAGTGTAGGCTCATATGAAGGTAATCTAAACACACACTTCGACTAAAGCAGTTGTAGTTGCTGTGAAATAAAAGAGTCTTTACTTTCAAGTCATGGATGTGTTATCGTCTTTAATTTGTTTGAACCAAAGCACTGAAACACACAACAGTTAATCAAAACGATGGCACATTATTTTTGTCTGCTAGAGAAACTAGCACAGTTACAGATCAGAGTCTGGGGACCGAAGGAGAACGTAATGAACAAGGAAAACGCTCACAAACTATTTTACACGTCAACAATAAATTAAGTTAAGCTCCCTCAAACAAACAAACAAACAAACAAAGAACCTCAGGTATATTTACAAGCAATATTCATATGAAATAATTACATAAATATGTTATATATATATTGTTATTTACATTTGTATTTATTATAATCATATGATCCGTTTTTGATCCATATGATCCCTTTTCCCGGTTCATCTCGAAGCTGTATTTATAAGCAATTTTAGTACCGCGTCTGTTAATCTGGACAGATGATTAATCTGTGGTGTGTGGACTCATTCTCACCAAAATAAATAGAAAACAATGATATAGATGCGAGAGATGTGGGTAGTAGACGAATACAATTTGGACTGTGTCTTATGGTGTGACAGCAAAAATGTATCAAAAACATTAAATAATAATGTATCTTTATTCTTAGAGTTACAGACAGCGTGAGAGAAGATTATCTTTAACACTGAACTTTATTCTTTCTTTCTTTTTATTATTATTATTGATTTATTTAATTTAAAAAAAAAAATTCTGTCACACCATATAACACATTAATATGTCAAGATTAAAGTGTTTACTGCCAAACTACTCTTAAATCTAGTGTAGATTCCATTCTTGGTGAGTTTGCGCTTCTACAGACGAAAGCATTTCACTAAAAACAACAAACAGCAGTCTTGATCAAGTCTAATCTGCGACATGCAGTATGCCTCCGCGAACTCATTTCATTCATTAATACGTTTGCAAACACATCCGATAAAAAGATATCAAATAAAGCAAGAACAGATTCAGAGTGTATATTAAATTAAATTCCTATCACCCTGACGAAGAACATAAAGAGGAGCAGCAGCTTTATTCACATCCTTGCCAAACTGTTCAATACTTCTCTGGTATTCATAGTGTGTGTGTGTGGGGGGGGGATCAAAGTTACTGTTTTAATTTAACAAAAGAACAACATACATTTACGCGTTTATTTGTGTTACCAAAGTGCATTTCGAGTCTAAAGGTTCCTCCGCTGCAGGTCCGTGCTGTGAACGGGTCTATGGAGACACGCTGCGAGCTCTGTCCGGTTTAGACTCGAGGCCGCTGACCAGGCGCTGGATGCTCTGTAGCTCGCTGCTGGAGTCCTTCTCGGAGCACGCTTTAGGAGACAGTGACACCGAACCGGACGAGCGGCTGGTCATCTCCGAGTCCAGAGCCGCCGAGGCGTCTCCCTTCAGATCCACTGCACCGCTCGCCATGGACGGGACAGCTGTCGTGAGCAAAGTGCTGTCGGGGACGCTCGGTAAAGAGTAAGGGCTGTACCGTAACCGGGGCCGCACCGCGTTTAGAAACGGATGGCGATGAACCGATGAAGAGGCGGCGGATGAAGCAGCGGCGGCGGCGGCCATGTACGTGTAGGGGTACGGGAAGAGCCCTCCGAACGGAGACATAGCCAGACCCTACAGACACACAATCGAGACTTCAGAATCAACACATGCATTCATTCATGGAGAGCAAAAGGAAATATAGTCTTTATAAAACTGTCATCAAAAGGTCAGCATGCGTTATTAATAACTTCTTACATAAGAGAAATCTGAATGTGCGCCTTTACTTAGACTGATTCTGCTGTTTCGTTCCTTATACCTAATTTAAATTTACACCTTTTCCCTTGACACACACACACACACACACACACACACATGTTGGTTTTTGTGATTTATGAGGTCTCTTCATAGGTGTAATGGTGTTTCTACTGTACAGACTGTATGTAGTATTGTCCTATACTGACCCTACACCTAAACCCACCCCTTACAGGAAACTGCATTTTTAGATTTAAAGAAAAACTCCGTTTAGTATGTTTTTTTAAAGTCTTTTAAACTACGGGAACACTGAAAATGTCTTCATAAAATACATATCGTAATACCTGTCATACCCATGTCATTATACACATTTTTGTCCTCATAAACCACATAAACCCGCACACACACACACACACACACATTATACTATATTTTTTAACTTATCTTTTTTAACTCACTAAAAGAGCTTTGATAGTATACATTGTGTATATAGGTTGATTCATTCGTTGCAAACTCGACTTTGACTTCATTAAAAAGCAGTATTAATAATTTGCATGATAATTTTACTACTACTACTACACACACACACACACACACAGTTCATTGAGATGCAAAAGCCTGTAAGTGCCGTTTGAAATTTCCTCCTAAAATGAGCATATTCTCAGGACTCTATGTTTTGTAGATTCAGTAATTTCACATGATTGGCAACGAATAGATTCTTGTCATTGCTATTAAATCGAAATAAATGAACATGAACACAGGAGCCTGAGAAAAAAAGCTCATATTAGAAAAATATATCAAACAGCACTTACAGGCTTTTACATCTGAACTCTTCATATATACATATATATATATAAACATTAACAGCTTTCCTTATTTCTTTATTTACAAATGAATTGCGACATATTTCTGCCTGCGATGCGTCAAGAACAGCTTTATTGCTAATCTCCAGCAACAATCGCCAGTTGTTCTATATTTGCTGATAATTTATGGACTGCGCAACGAAGACCATTAAACACTGCAAGATATACCACACCTATTTTTTTTCCAGAAGTCCCACAAAAGCTCTAAAATACAAAGACAGTCTCACGACCAATTCGTACGATTTTGTACGACGTTTGTCTAAAAGCCCGTGAAGGGTATGTTTAGGGGCGGGGTTGGGTGTAGGTCATTCGTACAAATTCATACGAGTTGACAACTCGTAAAATATGTACGAATTGCCGTGAGATCAAGTTGAAAATACCCGACAGTGTTGAAGAACAAGGACCGAAGCATCTTGAGATCTAATCATCATTATCAGGCTCACCTGAGACGCCAGGACGTGCTGCTGAAGGTGGAAGGGCAGCGGAGCTCCCGTCAGGCTTTGCGAGGGTGATGGCATGCTGCTGTCCATCGAGCTGACCCCTCCGGAGGAAACAGCTGCCAGGATCGGGCCCATCCCTGCGGCCATGTTTGAGAAAGCGCCTCCCATGCTGAACTGACCAGGGTGCAGGAGAAACGGATGGGCACCACCCAAGTGATTGAAAAATTGCTGGCCAGCGAAACCCGGCGGAAATCCGAAATTGTGCAAGTGGTTTTGATTTAAGTGCGCAGCGCCATCTGTTTGCACAGTCAATGGCATGTAATTTTCTTTGCTCACTGTCCGGCAGTCGTCGGTTTTGGCCTGGTCCGGACTCTTGAGCTCTTCGCCGGACCGAGTGGTGCTGGAGATCAGCGTGATGGGACTCTGTCGGGAGTCCCGGCTCTTTTCAGTCCTCCGCTGGACAGACTCGCTCTCCCCGAACAGGCCTTTGCTCAAAGCCGCGTCGTGATCCTTGGAGTCCTCGGTCGTGGTGGAGATCTTGCTCGAGTCTGGCCCCTCTTTCACGTTTCCATCTTTGTCTTCGTCTTCGCTGTCTTCATCACTGTCGCAAAAATCTGCGAGAACGACAAAGACCATTCAATCCAGAGGATCTCACTCAAAGTTTAAACTGACTGTGCCTTTCTTATAAATACAGACCGCGAGGCACTCTACATGCATGCCTTTAAAACCCAGTAAAAACACAAAGGCAAAGCGAAATACATATGAAAGGACATTTGCGGATTTTGTTGCAACATATTTTAGTCTTTAGTCTTTACAATCTACTTTACGACGAAAACAAATCTGCTGCTCTCCAGTTCGCAGTCTTTCACCAAAGAATTTGCATTAGTGTCCAGGCGATTTTTTTTGGACAGTCGCTTGATTTTGATCTGAAAGTAAACAGTGTGTTTGTCAAACACACACACATACACACACACACCTTTTAAGTTATTCTGTCCAACAGTAGAGACCGCAGGAGACGAGGCCTGGCGAAAGCACTTGAAGGACGCTTGTTCTCCCGAGGAATCATCTGAAGTCCCGTTTTCTTTCTTCTGCTGCTCCTCGTAAGGACGCATAGATTGCAGAGCCAGCTGTTTTCTGGATGAAATAAAAGACGGGAAACTAAGAGACGATGATAACTACCTCCTAATTGCATTAGACTCCAATAAGAGCGAGCAACGCGCTCGTGAGTTTTTACTTCATATCTTACTATACGATTTAAATGAACCCATGTAAAATGCATGCCCACCGAGCTTGCTGCAATAATAAGCAGCAGTGTGCTGAACTTGAGAACGTTAAGGAATGCTATTGTAGCTACAGGGGGAATAAACAGCTCGTTCTCTACCTCTTTTCTCGTCTCCCATTTCCAGTGTCACGAAATCCTTTCGCAAAAGGATTGTGATCGATTTTCAGCTGTGTTATCTGAAATAGAATAGCATAGAAAAAATATATATCATGAATAAAGGTTTTTCAGTCACTTTAACCAATTAAATACTTTCATTTTGCGCAGGTGACAATTATTTGCAGCCTATTGAAACATATTCAGAACACACTACAGCTGTGTGACTCACTACGATTACTTTTATTTGATTTATAGTTTAAAGGGCTGGCCTATATGCTTGTTCTGAATTAAAACACCCATATTACGCCTGCAGTGACTTGTCTCATACTTTGGTATTTGTAGGAAACACGGGGGCATTTCCAGCTCATAAATATCGAGAACCTTTTTATATCTACAACCTCTCAAGATGAACTCAGTCCCACACATTTAGTGCAATAACAATCTTTTCCTGGAGTCTTGAGGGTTACTTTATATTCAGCAGTTTTCTAATGAATTAACACACACACACACACACACACACATTTAAAAAAAAAAAATTAAAGCAATTTTTTCCTCTTCTTCGGTCCCTCCCACTATGGCTAGTTCTCCCTTCCTTCCTCCCTCCCTCTTCTCATTCTTTCATACACACACACACACACACACTGGTTTTCATGAACATACTGTTGAAGATCTGATTTTTTTTCACTAAATAAATAAAACAGGAAAGATAAGCTGTGTGTGTCAAACAGGAGAAAGTGAAAGGATGGAGTGTTTTCTGTGTTGCTGGGCTTTGCAGTATGATGTAGGCCTCACAGTGACACAGCTAATAAGTATATTGTGAAATGCACTGCATACTAATATGTTCTAGACCAGTGGTTTTCATACATATTCCTGGGGACCCACAGCTCTGCACATTTTGTATGTCTCCCTAATTTAAACACCTGATTCAGACCATCGGTTCATTGAGAAAGAGCTCCATGAATGAGTACGTCAGATAAGGCAGATATGTAAAATGTGCAGAGCACTGGGTCCCCAGGAACAGGATTGAACACCACTGTTCCAGACAAAAGTACGGCAAGCAACACACCCCTGTAAGGTCACGGTGAACGCTAGGAAATATTAAGCGCGCAGTATTCATCTATGGCAGGCAGAGTCAGATTCAGCACAAACTTATGACCAACCTTATCGTTCTGGTAGGCAGTGACAGCAATGAAATCAGTCTCAGGGAACACGTAGGTCCTGAACGTGCTGTACGGGAGCTTCAGGATGTCGTTGGCTCTCACAATGTGAAATCTGGGCTGGTATTTGTGCATGGAGTTAAGTATCGTCTGAAATATAAATACGATCGTTTTATAATATAATGCAGTTGACTTTAATTAAAAATCGTATATATATATATTTAGCTCACTAAATTATTCTGCCTCAGCTCGGACAGTATTTGTGTGCACGTAGTTAAAATATTTAATTCTAATCATAACTCAATACAAATAGCAGCTTGTTGGAGTCTCAAGATTTTTTTGTAACAAATAATAACCTACATATAAATACATGCAAATACTGAAAACACGTATTAAACATCCACAATAATAATAATGATAGGAATAATAAAAGTTTATACAAATCTTACACTTACAAATCCATGCTTGTCGGAGATGTTATTTGTCAGTTTAAGTTTGTGAAAATTGACGACTTTAGACATCCATTGCTCGCCGGTGGCCGGACTGTCGGGGTGAATGTACATCCGTTTTGGCATTTCGGGGTCAGCCTTTCCTGCCACCATCCAGCGAGAGTTATGAAACTTATACCTGCAGTCATCAGCCGCGACAATATCCATCAACAGAATATATTTGGCCTTTTTGTCCAAGCCCGTGCATCTGACTTTAAACGGAGGAAACATTCTCCTGCAGAGAAGAGCAGAGATAAATCAGAGTTTAATAGAGATTCACTTTTCTCGGAGGGATTAAATTTTGCTTTCTAGAGAAACATTAAAGGTAAAGATCTGAATGATGTAGTTGTGTGTAGATGCAGGGCTAGGCCCAATCATCCGCCCTGACCTGTGAAACACCCCAAATCTGAACACCGCGCACGAATAATACATGCTGAACTCTTTCATTTAACGTTACGGAAAAACTAAAAGTAAATAATCAAACATTGTTGAACACAATTAACGCAGGCTGTGTGTTCCACTGTTCAGAAGCAGCTTCGGAGGAAAATTGATTGTGCCCTTTGCATTACAGATGTTTGCATGCACTAAAATAAAACGATAGCTTATTTTTTTTTTATTAAACGAAGGTGCATTTCGATTTAAACGTGTACAGGCCTAGTTCAACTTGACTTAAACGTTGCTGGGAAAAAAACACGCCCAGACAAAAACAGAATGAACAATAAAAAGCAATCGGCCGGTCCAGCTATCTTGCTCCTCTAAAGAAACCCGTGAGTCACTCGGATCAATAAATCGTTTGATAGCGGCTATAATCTCGGACTGTGTTTCACTTGATTAAATTCAAAGCACGGCTTATTTATCGAATAATTCCGATTTACCTTCCAGATTTGGTGATGACCATTTCTGTGCCGCGCTTGTGGAAAAGCTCCCAGAGTTCCTTGGCTTCGAGGTGAACCTTCGGGTCGTCTTCGACCTCCTCCTCGGGCTCGAGCGTCTTCAGAGGCCGGAGATGCGCGGTGGCGGCTTGGTGTCCCAGCGAGGAGAAGTGGAGGCCGGTCTCCGCGGCGCCCATCAGCTGCTCCATGATCGGTTTGCCCAGCGCCCCGGGCAGAGACAGCGAGCTGTTCGGTGGCAGCGCCAGGGCCGGGAAGAAAGGCGGCTGGTGACCCAGCATTGCGCTCATGGCAAATTCCGGACCCCGGTGAGGTAAAAACGGGTGATATGCCATACTGGATCCTTGAATAACTGGATCTCTCATCAGGAAGCTCATGCAAGTCCAGCCAGCAGATGCGGTGTTCCTTAAATCGATGTGCAATCAGTTTAAATCTGCGCCGGAGAGGTCCTTTAGCAAGTCCGGCGTCCCTGCGACGCGTGAGTCTCTTAATTGATAAAGTTAGCTGGATTCCAACAAAGTATCTAAAAGAGAAAGTGACAAGCGGCTATCCATTAATCGTCGCGGCTCTTCTTTGGGCAGGTTGCTGTGAAAGCGACAAAATATATATAATAAAACAGACGACCGAGTCACTGAGTGTCAGCTCGC
This sequence comes from Enteromius thamalakanensis, assembly GCA_032357475.1. Lineage (NCBI taxonomy): Eukaryota > Metazoa > Chordata > Actinopteri > Cypriniformes > Cyprinidae > Enteromius > Enteromius thamalakanensis. Next base: position 14,130,716 of record JAUCMT010000088.1, read on the forward strand.
GCTGCGCGTCGGTGTCCTTTGGATTTCAGTGAAATAGACATTCCGCTAATAATGAGATCGTCCCGTGTCCTGCCAAAGAGATGTGTTGAAATATTTCGCTGCGTCGGAATAATTCCTCTGTCTTTACTTGTTGGAGGTATACACCTTCACACGCTCGCACGCACACTTTCTCTCCCGCACACACATTTCAGCGCGATACGCGGAGCACAGGGTCCAGCACAGAGATATTCCCAGTGCTTCTGAACTCCATAGGCTTCGGCGGTGTGGATGTGTTGCGTGTTTTGAGCAGCAGCCCGCTGTTGATTGGCTCTTTGACGCTTTCGGACCAATTGTGTCGCTCTGTAGGCGTGGTTTTAACAGGTCGGGTGGAGGGGAAAGACTTCAGACTTATAAGAAGGTGTTGGAGAACTCTGTTGCTGCCACCAAACAGCGCTGGATGTCTCGCTGTCGTGTGAATATGCCAACATCATTAGGACACGCATCTGTCGGTCTGCGGGACCCAGAGAAGCTGAACTTCCAGGTCTCCTGCGCGCAGCGTCACTGTTGGCCTTCTTTCGCGCACAGAAGACCAGAGAGCGCGCCACACGCGCGATTTACCTGAGAAGTTCAAAATAATTTTTTGTGTTGGTTAGGAGATTGATCTGGAGAGCTGGCAGGTTAGAAACGTTAGGTAGGGAGTAGACTTTGTGGGAGTACAGAGACCATCACTGGGTTTAATAAATAAATAGTTTAATCTCGTCATTATACATTACCATTACTCTGTTGTTCTATTTGATAATGTTCAGTGCTTTGCTACAATCTGTATTGTTA
>JAUCMT010000088.1:14131625-14155179 GCA_032357475.1 Enteromius thamalakanensis
TTATACATTACCATTACTCTGTTGTTCTATTTGATAATGTTCAGTGCTTTGCTACAATCTGTATTGTTAAAAGAGCTGTAGAAATAAAAGTGACTTGACCTAAAGCGCTGCGCCACGAATAAACGCATCTCAGCTGTGCTGCAGCTTACATTTAATTATTACCATTATTAAGACATTCTCAAAGCGTGGTTATCAAATTGTAATATTGACACCCTTTTAGCAATGAGCAAGATTGAATTAAAATGCACAGTATTTTTAATATATTGTCATCGCTTTATAACCTTTTTCATTCAATTTACACCCCCTCCACACACACACACACACACACACACACACACACACACACAAGATTCGTTTCAATGTGACTATACAAATATTTCCCTGATGTGACACTCACTCATATAACTAAAGCGCGCATAAAAGCAGTCATTTATAATCACTGGCAACCAAGCTCGCCTTATTAAAAACATAAAAGCATCTGGGAAAATATATGATTAGATAAAAAAATCAAAATCAAAATCAGCATGAGCAAGCTGTTGGTTTGACTCAATTATCAGTGGCTTGCTCAATTGTGTGTTTCGAAACGCCGCAGACAGGTCGCATGTGACATTGTTGAGGCGATAAGTAACGCGCCTCAGTGATCGGTCCTGTTTGTCAGAGTCTGAGCAGAAGAACACTGGCGCCCCGCGCACAACACTGCACTCATTCACACGTAAACAACAGACGTCTGAGTTCAACAGTGCCTAAACACTGACTCAATTATCTAGTCAGCAGAGCAGAGAACCAGTTTGTAACATTTATCACCTTTCATCAAGTGACCAAACTCTACTGTCCCCGCGTCTCTTCTGCGCAGCTCCAAGAAACAATAGAGCAACAATAATCACGCTGCCTATTTATTTTTAAATGCACACTAAGAGATTGCCTATGAATACGAAACGAGAGGCTGTGAGATGATTGGTTATTTGGTCGCTATGAGCCCGTGTGCAGTTTTAAAAAAACTGTACATTTTGCAAAATGTATTTCAGTCTCGTGCTGTTAATGAAAATAACACAGAGCCACGCGCTCGGCTGCCCTGCTTCTTATTTATAGTAATCAGTATGATTAGGTTTTGAAATACTATTTTCTCTAGACACGTGAGCGCGGTTGTGTGTGTGTGACCCATACACGTAGTTATGCTATTCATATTTATTTATTTAACTCTAGAAATGTGAATATGTCCAGATCCCGACAGCATGCTCCATATACTCGACTACATCGATATCTCCCTCGATCTGCTGTTGTTGGTGCCTGAGGGTTCATTCATTCGTGAATATTCTTCTGTAGCTGATATACACACGGGAGGGGCAGACTGTTACAGTGGTGGGTGTATTATTATAGCGGTGACCAGGTTAATTGAAAAGCAACCTCTGCAGATCGCTCAATATACAGTGAAAGTGATGTTTCTCGTGCATCACAAGAAAAAAGACACGATCGAGCAAAGCTGCTATTTTATTTTAATTTAAAACTAAATACTGATACTTTAAATACTGATTAATGCATATAGAGCAAGGCAAACATTCATTAATAGAATCCGCTAAAACATTTCAGTATTTCTTTACGTACCTGAACCCATTTCTTTCGCGACAGATGCTTTCTTGATTTTATTTGTGAACAGATCTATGGCAGTTCTAAGAGATGTACAGGTTTATGGGGAAGCCTTCGTGACGAGTCGCCAACAGCAGATCATTCTTGAAGCAGTAGCTCTATAATACTGCTCCCTAAATCTGAGAGGAATGTATACATACCAGTCATTCTTCTGAGCTATTTCCCAAACGACATGGATTTCACTTAAAACTAAACATCTATTGACGCACAGCCTTGTTAGAACTGATGCGATGCACCATTTTCGCCCATACTAATTAATTAGATTTAAAAAATATAGCCTCTCAGTTCATATAAGTTCTAGTAATTTTAAATTACTAAATATGGAGTATAGCATATCACACTGTGGGACATGTCGACTTCTCAGAGGTATGTATTTCAGCTGAATCTCTTTCCAGCACTACCACACTCTCAGTATAGTGCTGCACTGAAGGATGTGGTGAGGTTGTTGTTTTTAAGTCTTGTACACAAATTTTGATCTCCATTCGGCTTCTAATATTTCCCTGCTGCTCTCCCTTTAAAATCCTTCTCTGTATTATAGGATCATTTAAGAGAAAAAATGTTTCTGGCTGATTTGTGGTCTCCACAATCCTTATATATAAGCTTGTCTTTAGGTAATTCTAGACTGTCCCGACTGAAACAAGAAAGTGAAATAATGGGAAAACAGAGTCCTTTTCGAGGAGACTGTTCTTGACACATGACTCACTGCAATTATTACACTGCTGAACTCATTTAAGAGCTCCTTCATCTAATCTCATGTTCGGTGTAAATATTTGCTCCTGTAATGAAGCTTCTTGAGACTGTAATAACAGTGTCAGTTATAATCAGTGTAATCTGCTTCAGTGTGAAGTGTGTGTTGTCTTTGGTACTAGATGTTGCTGAGGTTGCCACATGTGTCTATCAGAACTATCTGTGTCTGTCATTTAAAGAACTGTTGCACAGTAACCCTATCTTAAACTAATCTACCGGTATTACGAATTTTTACATACCCTTCTCTCTCAAAAGTTTACAAATATAGGCCGTTCTGGTTTATTTTTAATTAAACCAACCCGGATCTTTAAAAAAATGCCGAGTGCATGTATGTATATGTTCGAACCGAGTTTTTTTGTATCAGATATTAAATGCTTGCGTCTTTTTTTGGTTATGTGCAGACAAATGAATAATTTCTTCTGGTTAGTCTCGGAATGTCACGTCATTAAAAAAGCCTCTAATGTCTGTATGAGTCTCACGGTCGCTGAATTTCGGCTGTAAAGCGTGTTAAGAAATACACAGCCCTCACTTTATGTTCAAGTTCTTGAATGTTAGTCTGTTTTTTCGTATGGCTGACGTAAAGTGACTTCTTGAAAACGAAAGGAAGTCGATTGCGGTTTTGAGCTTTCATGTATTAAAGTTCCCACAGCTGTTCTGCATGAAGAGGGGAGTGATTCCGAGTCTAGAGTCTCTGATTGGAGCAGAAAGCACCAAATAAGATGGAAGTGAGCTAAAGAAAGAGCTTCACTCGTTTAAACCTGCTATATTGACACATCAAAGGGGGAATGAGTGTTTTAATTTCATCAATAACCATATTCAAACACACACACAACCTTGTAGGGTAATGCAGAGTTATCAGAACCACACCAAAGGTCAAACCTGAAACTTAATCGTTTCCTCACGAAAGATTCAATTCAAAGATATTAAACCTAGGCCCAAAGCATCAGCCAACAGCGAACACACCAGCAAAGCCTCATAAAAAGTTTGCAAATTGATGAATTTGATTATTATTATTTTAATGCAAATTTCACGCACTGAAATCAGGTGGCGTTTTAGATTTAGCCTCAATCTGAGATTTTTATATCAGTGATCTCGGGGAGGCATAGACATTATTAATAGATGACGTGGTTCAAAGTCGTGTACAGTGACTTCCGTCATGCAATATGCAACTGCTGTACAACTGGAGCAATTTTTAACGCGACAGTGTACAATATATTTATGATGCTGAAGAGATGGAAGAGAAGGCAGGAAGCCACTATTTAGCACGAGCTCACTGAATTTCTCCTCAATACTGAGGATCGGGTTAGTGTTGAAATTAGATGCTCATAGTATTTACAGCAGACTCACAGAAACACCTCGTCTGAAAAATACATTTAGACCAGCGAAGTATTCCCATTTTAACCAATGCACCGTATTTTCTCACGCGCACCGGTTTTGCAAAGCATTACATGTTTTTTGAAGAGTGTCTTTTTTTCTAATATAATTGTGGAAGAAAATATTACGACACATTTAGTTCTGCGTAACCAGGCTTTGTAGAAACGTACAAAAATAAGATAAAAAATGGAAATCGAATCTAAGTGTTTAGTAGCTGTTAGTGTTGTCGACGCTAAATAACTGACTCTCCAATCAAAACAAACAAACTCATACTTTCTCTGATGTCATCCCGTTCAAACACTTCAACAAACCAATTAAAATCCGATTATAAGACACATTCTGGTTTTTAGGCCGCGGCAGCGAAGAGCCCGTGACCTCTGAACACCGGGGTCATGAACTAATCAGATCCACGGACACAAAGAGGCTGCAGAGCTGCACAAATGCCCTTGGCGACCGACTGTGGCCTATGAACCTTTGACATACATAGAAAATGAATTGATCGCTGTATTAACGAGGAAGGTGGCATTCCAGTTAATTAGTGGCGACTGGATAAGGGTGGACATTATATGATGTGTCCCCAGTCCCCAGTTTGTTGTAGGGGATCAGCTTTTGTGTGTGTTAAATGAGAAGTGAGTATCGCTGTGCATGTGTGCAGTGTGGTTTTGTGAACTGGCGACGAGCTTCAGTCCATGGGAAAAAGGTAATCACAGGACCTCATTATCTCATTTTTCTCGCCATCTTTAGGGGGCAAGCCCTAATCAAGTGTGGCACCAGCTCTCTCTCTCTCTCTCTCTCTCTCTCTCACACACACACACACACACACACACACCCTCTCTTGCACGAAATGCAGGCTACATTAACAGTGAAAAGAAATTAGTGAATGAGGGAAGTGCGGCATTCTGAGTCCATAAAGACGAAAGAGAAGCAGTTAACAGCGTGATCCTGCAGAACTCCTGAAATACATGAAGGATGCTGCTGGTGCTGTAGAATCGTAAACCACCAGTTAAAAGTTAAAGAAAAAGTTGATCTAAACTTTCTTTGATCATTGTTTATTCAGTGTTAGCGCTAGCTTTTTCAAAATCACGACTGTGCATCAATCGAATAATTCTTAAACGATGCAATGCACAAACATTTGTTTTTAAATTAATGAATGCATTTAGCTATTGATGCCAAACTATAGAGTCACAATAATACATGTTCCTCGCTTCTGAGGTTAGCCGTCTAGATTTGCATCAGCACACAAGTAACAAATGTGAGCAACATTTTAATGATCCATTTTAGATCGGTTCCCTCCCCTGCAGATACGAGTCCTGCAATCAAAAAGCAAAGATTGTCAAAGAGATTTACACCTGTCTGGTTGCCCGAACAGACAGCCCTCAGCCCATAGATTAGACTGCTGGAGCCAGGTTGTCTGGAACCCGTGAGCTACTTCTCCCTAAATCCGGATTAAACATGATAAAATGATCAGCAGAACGCCGCTCGAACATGAAGCGAACCTCGACGAACGCGAAGCAAACACCGAAAGCATCGCTGCGTGTCCCCGCCGCTCCGCGCGTCTCTCTCGGAGCAAAGTGTTTTATGTCACGAGATTAAGAGATTCCAGCCCGATGCGGGTCACTGGACCCAAGACACTCCCGGTTAGAGGGAGTCATTTCTCAGCAAGCCTTTTAAGTTGGCAGGCGAAGGCGTATTATGACAGACTTCCCTGTTTTCCTCTTGGAGTGAGCAGCAGGCTACTAGAACCCGTGTTTCAGCACGACTGCAGCCAACAACGAGATAATCACCTTTGATATCGATTATTAGACCAGCACGCTTTACTTTCATCCCGGATCGAGGTTACACGCATAAAAACTGTTCATTTTATCTGGGATTGATGCCAGACAGGAAAGATGACATTTTGCTCGGAACACGTGAAGAGGATTAATTAATGCAGTGTGTATAGATGTGTAGACAACATATACCTTTAGTGTTCTATGTAGCTTTTTAAACAGTAATGTGGCGAAAAATAAAACTAAATATGAACTGTGCTAGTGTGTTTTAAATGTGGGTAAAGTGTATATATTTAAGGAAAATATGTTTAATGTTGTGTAATGTTCGAATCGACAGAAAACTTCAGTTCCGCGAAAATAATTAAGATTATTTAAAACAACTCATTGATTGTCCTGTTCATTTCAACCCGGATCCTGTAACAAAAATACATTTTTTCACTTAATTATGTTCACTTTATAAAAAACATTTTGGTAAGCTGTGAAAAATTAGGAAGTTATAATATATTAAAGCACACACACACACACACACACACAAATATCATCACTTAAGAGAACATAGTTTTAAACTAATTACATTCCCTTTAAATAATTAATTAGACCACTTATTTTTAAAACTCGCTTTTCTTTGCGCAGAGCTTTAAGTCTATTAAAGCTGAATTTAACGCAACATGTCGCCTTCTTTGCGATAAAAGCGAAATAGAAATAGTCTGCTATACCATACATTCGCATAGTAGTCTAAATTGTGATATATATATACACACATATATACATAATTGTGATATACATACACATTTTCTATGTATATTTTTTTATATTTTTATTTTTTTAAATCATAAGACACCGTGAAAACTGTCTTCTCTCTCTGGATATCAACAGGTTGCTTTCAGCCATTAAACTGCTTTTATGAATATGTGTGTTTGTAGTAATTGTAACTGTGCCTTGTATTGTCTAGGCCTGCATGCTTGAAATAGATTAATTTATGCTTACTTTATCTTCAGCTTTCATATTCGCATCAGTAAATTAAATCCCGAATCATGCTTGCATCCATGTATTCTCCAAATACTGCAGCTCGCGCGAGATCTGGTTCAGTTCTCAGAATCAGCGCGGGTTATTCTTTAACTGAGGATGACCAGCTCAGAGAAACGATATTTGATATTCATTTTTAGTTAATGTGTAATATTTTCGTTGTTGAATTTGAATGCTGCTGTCCCTTTTTCATTTACTAATAAATAACTTAACAATATAAATGCAAGTGAATGCCATTAATACAACGATATGTTTAACTACTTACAAATGATAAAATGTTAGTTTCTGCTTTAAATTGGATCAGTATATAAAGAACAGGATCAATGACAGCGAGAAGCAGTCAAGCATCCTCCACACTCTCAAACAGATTTATTCTAATAATTCTGCATCAGAATCATAAAAGCATAGCAATCACATATTTGACTGTACTGCTTCTTGAGGTTACATAAACCACATGGCTGGTGTGACCAGAAACATGATCCAGACATCATTCTTGAAGCTTGTCCCTTTGGGTGAAAGGAGGGGTGTGAGTTATGGACATGTAGCTTTTCCATTTCAATAGCCCATCTGGGTTTCTACTGTAAGACTTGCTGCATGAAATATTCAGGGTTCAGTGAAAATTGATCTGATGCTCTAGAGTGAGGCTTCTTTCCCGTCTTTAGCAATCTACCCCTGAGACTGAAGCAGCAACCAGTCACACTGCAATATTTGGTATCAGTGTGTCCAGATTAACTTCCAGTCTTCGCACAAGCACAGTCTTCATATTATGTACTGTGTGTGTGTGTGTGTATATATATCTCTGTGTGTGTGTGTGTGTTCACATGTATGCCAGTCGCATGTTTATCAGCATAAACTGATGGAGTTCATTAACCCCAGTTTAATGTCCTTAATAGCAAAGAATAAAACATATTTGTTTTTTTGTTTTTTTATTATGTGGTACAACATAATCTATATGATTGCGATCGGTCCTAAGTAATCCAAAAGTAATCAAAAGAAAGTCAGATTAGATCATATAAAATGTGTAATCCAGTAGATGACTAACTACATTTTTTTCATGTATTTTTAAAGGGCTACAATTTCAGCCATCTTCCGAGCATTGCAGAGAACACACACACACACACACACACACACACACACACACACACACACACACACTCTCATGGCCTCAGCTGTGTGTTTGAATCTTAATGAGGCCTTATTTGTTTTGACCGATCCTGGAACGCCCATCCATCCACACACACTCCTGCACCAATTATCCAGATGCCATTGTCCACCTACCGACTGTATAAAGCTGCTACTCGCTCCGTCAGATGTCCTCTGCTTTACCTTCGAAGTGCGAGAAGCACTGTGTCTTCACCAAAAGCAAAACAATCTGAGGAAACTGGGAACAATCATAGGCAGGCTCCAGTGAGCTGCCATAAAAAAAAAAGCTGAGCGCTCCTCGCCTCCAGTCCGCTGTATGACCTGATGAAAGATCAATGAGCAGACCGGGCTGCCACTGAACCCTCCAGTGCAGCAGGAAACAGACCAATAAAAGAAGAGACACCAAGGCCTCTCGCTTTCCATAAAACAAGTGCTACTGCGTACGACTGAGACTGTCTGCAAACCCTTACGTTTGTTTCACACTGCAGAACATGCCAAGATTTGGTCCTTTGAGGTGGAGAAATGGGATGTTGTGTGTCAGTCGCCAACACACACACACACACACACACACACACACACACACACACACGTTGGGTTTTTATAAAATATGTTTTATGAGGACATTCCATAGGTGTAATGGTGTTTCTACTGTACAGACTGTATGTGGTATTGTCCTACACTGACCCTACACCTAAACCTACCCCTTACAGGAAACACTGTGAACTTTTGAATTTCATAAAACTACAAAAAACTGTGTGTTTTATAAGCTTGTATCCTCATGGCGACCTAACAAATGTCCCCACAAGGTCAAAATGTACTGGTTTTCCTATCTTTGTGGAGACATTGGTCCCCATAAGGTGATAAATACCAGGTGCACACACACACACACACACACACGCACACACACACACACGCACACACACAGCAGTTGGCTGGAGCAGGGCTTGTTCTCGTCTGCTGCTCCTGCTGGATGGAATGCAGAAACAGACTAAAGCCTGTCAAACTCAACTCTACACAGAATACATCCCGGAGCCGTCACTATTACTCTGGTGTTTCGGAGGCCGGCTCTGTGAAAGAAGTAGTCTCTGCATTTGTCTTTAAAATGCTGAACATGCCTCCACACTGTAAAACATTTACAGTAAAAACCAGCCGATATTGTTGCCAGAACTTTTCCATAAAAACAGCATTTTAGGTTTTACAGATTTACAGTAAAAAAGCATATATGTGACCCTGCAGCACAAAACCCATTATAAAGGCAATTTAAAAAAAAACTGGGATACCTCAACACGTATACATCATCTGAAACTGAAATAAATCATTTTAACATTGATGTATGGTTTATTAGGATAACAACAACAACAAAAGGAGAACATCGCCTTTAAAGTTGTCCAAATGAAGTTCTTAGCAATGCATATTGTTACTCAAAAATTCAGATTTGATATATTTACAGTAAGAAATTGATAAAATATCTTCATGAGAGCAGTTTTTCCCAAAAGCTCAATATAAAATTATTCATTTGCATCATTCACTCAAAAACAATACAACACTGTTAATGTAACTCAAAATGTTACATAAACACTAATGAAAGAAATAAAAGTTATTTCAATATAAAACAATAAATGTGAGCTCAGTAAAGTTGGAAAATCATCATTTATTGTAAATTATAATGTGACTGCTTATGACTTCTTGAAAAACTTGAAAAACTATAAAATGACACGCAATGTGAGTTCTCTACACACAGTACAGGGAACGTACCCTGCAGGGAGTTTATTCTTCAGTCTTCTGTACAGGGTAGATTATTAAAATTCCTGCGTAACTGATCTGAAATATTCCCGTCCTATGGCTGCACAGAGACACAAGAGTTTGTAAAGCCCAGAGACGGACGGCTGCGATCTGCTGCATTCTTGTGTGATTTGCAACAAGCTCTTTATGTAATTTGTCAGGAGGGAAACGGATTCTGTCAGGTGGAGATGAGGTTCAGAAGTTCATGGCTAGTTTAAACCCAAGCATTCCAAGTCTTTACATTATTTCCATTCAATTCCTCCCTCCCTCCTGCGTCTGTGTGCTCAACTGTTGGATCAAATCAGACCGGCTTCTTTTGAGATACGTGTGCAGACCACGAATATGAATAAGGCCTTGTTTCTCCACCTCTCTCTTTCTGCAGACGTACGTGGGTTTATTCTGAGAGCAAACACAGTAGCTGAGGCTGAACAACATGCAAACTACATGCAAACTACATGCAAACTATTGCATCCGATCATAAAATCCTAGATATGAAGATTTCAATAGTCTTTGTTACCCTTTCCTGTAATAACAATGCTATTCTTGAAGCCCATTTAAGGTTTATTTACCGCTCCAGAACCTTCTGCTCTTATAAGAGGCTGCTATTTGAAGAAGAAAGCCAGCAGACATTGTATTCTTAAAGGCTCTTGGCAGGTGTTTGTTTGTTTGTTTGTGCTTTGAGTGTACGTATGAACAAACTCTTCATCTCCCGATAAAATGCTGTGCTATTTCCTCTGCTTGATTGCAGCTAGAAATACTCCGGTTGTTTGTGAAGACGCAGTGTTCGCTCCATTTGTTGAGGACAATTAGAGAATGAATACATCAAGAAGACTCACCGTATATCTCTTTAAATAGTTTTTTTTTCTTTTGAGTAATTGCCAAAGACCAGAGTGCATTATTAATTAGCTGTCCGAGCAAAAGAATCAGTCACAAACACTTCCATTCCATTTGGCAAATGATTGCATAATTGGCCTGCAGTCCTTCACTCCGGAGAAGTGCTGTTTGTGTAGGGCTTCAGTAGTGAACGCTGCAGTCTGGTGAAGCTTGAATGACCTGATCAGTGCCTCCGGGTTTGCTTTCTCTTCAGCAGTAACTGCTCTTAAATCGCTCATCTGTTGAAGGTGGCAACATCATCACGATATTACGACCAGATGTGACTCGGTGAATGCTGGATGTGCCGTATCTCATCGTGCAGCATATGGTCTCTATCAGATTCAAATCTGAATGTCCAGCTTCATTAATGCACAGACACAGACTCCACGTCTCTGGACAGCCATCCCAGCAGCAAACATCTGGACTTTGTGTTTTTAGGCTGCAGCGGTTGATGCTCCATGTTTCAGGACAGACGAGTCGAAGCGGCTTCAAAGACATGGTTTACTTTGCTTAGAATAATTCACGAAAGAGCGACGATTCTCTTTAAGACAGGGTCAGACCAGATGACTGCGCTGAAGAACGCCCATGCATTTAATCCTACAGACTTAGCAGCAAGCAGATACCTCGAATAAACGGATCTGCTTCCAGCCGTGAAATATATGATGGGGGTTATGCTTTTATACATTTCGCTCACCACACTCACACTTCACTTTAGTTTACTGCTTTATTTTAAAGTGAGCTTAAATCATTTTGTTGAGGTTAGTAATGATTAGATGCATCAAAAGTGACAGTAAAGACAGCTCTAATGTTACAAAGGGCTTCTATTTCACATCCTTTTGAACGTTCGGTTCATTTGTGAATCCTGAGAAATAAAATCCTTCATGGTTTACACAAAATATCTACGTGTTCAACATTGATTAAAATCAGAATGGTTTCTTGAGTAAATCAGCATTAGAATGATTTCTCTTAAGACTGGAGTGAAGAAAATGCCGCTTCGATCAGAGTTAATCAGATATTCCCATTGAAATAATATTTTTGTATTTTGCTTTATTTTTGATCAAATAAACACAGCCTAGGAGAGCAGAAGAGAACAAAAAGTCTTACTAAATATAGGTATATTCTTATACAACCAAAGAGTGTTTGAAATACGTGTGTCATATTTATCAGTAAACAACTAAATCAGCAAAATTTTCATCAATTAATATTCTGTTAATAAATAAGCACGTTAAAAAGGTTTCTTTATCAATGAATGCCCATCTAAGCGGTCGAAAGCAATACCTCTAAGAGTCACATGATCTTCAGATTCAGCAGACTGAGTACTAACTAGATAAATGTGTCAACAACAAAGAAAAAAATGTGCCTGTCTACAGTTAATCAGCGAGGCACGGCATCTTTACAATATACTAAAGCCCAATGGAAGTGATGTGCACTCTGTTACTAGCTAGTTCTGCCTCGGGCTTCCCTGACTTTAAAGATTATTGAGCAAATGATCAATTTGTCAAGTCTTAAGCAGAGAGAGCAGGCGGCAGATCAACTGAAGGCTTTTTATAATGATTGGATTTGTTGTGATTAGAGCTCTTAAATGATCAGGCCGAAATATTGACCTCGCTCCGCGGCTTTCCATATTCCTTCAAGGTGAATAAAGCACTTTAAATATTCACAGCTGACATCCTTTTAATTGTTGAGCTGAGATCAATCTAATAACGTTCTTCACAGGAAGGCAATGAAAGCTGTTGTTGTTGGCTGCTCCCCAGCGCTGTCTCGGCTCTGCCAGGCCTTCACAGGTGTTCTGCTCTCCTCAGCTTCGCCAGGGTCATGGGTCGGATTCCCAGAGGAGGAACAACTGTTGATGTGCATGTCCTTAAAGGCAATGAGAAAAAGATCTGCCAAATGCATTAATTGAAATAGGCCCACATTCTACTGAAAAAGAGAAGATGCCAGATTTACTAAGAAAGAGCAGCTGTTTGGAACACTGTTTATATTTTGTTGTTTTTTCATTGGAATAGTTGTGCAGGGCGATTCTGCCATTTATTTATTTGAGATTTTATTTGATTTATAATTTGAGTTCTTCAGTGACAGTGCTGGGTCGATAACACACAAACTGGAGTCTTTTACTGATAATGAATTACAAGACAAATAATTGTAACGTAAGCTAATACGTAACTTAATAGGTAATTATTCAGACTATACCTTTTGCTTACTCTGGGCCTGACCTATAAAACATATATTCCACTCTTTAGCAACATATTAAACATTACACAATGGTTTTCCATTAAACTGGGGTTCATTAAGTTGATAAAAAAGTCAATTTTAAGTAAATAACTAACTTTAAATAAAATAAAAGCAATCAAAATAATAAACACTTAAATATTGAAGATTATTTCAATTATTTACCTGCATGTCAGATCAGATAACCTTAAACAAATGAACTGAATTATTGAAATAAAACCAGAATAGCAGTTCAGTAAACCTGTAAAGGTGCATTCTTGATTACGTTTGAAAAATGACAGAAGATGTTAACTCGAGGAGAAAGAATGGTTGAAGACATTTCCTTTGCTCACGAGACATATTTTCACTGCGTCGCGAAACCGACGTTGAGTCACGTGGACTGTTCTCGCATTTCATTAGAAATATTTTCATTTGTGTTCTGAAGATGAACGAAGGAACAACGTGAGGGCGATAATTAATGACACAATGTTAATTTCTTTAAGGGTCTTTGTGACGCCGCATCAGAACACTGAGTCCGACCACGCTCAGACCGCTCACTTCCTAAATACATTTGTTCATTAATCCACTTTCTGCCCACTTCAGCAGGCTCTGACCTTTCATCGGATGCCAAGCGACGGAGTGAAAGAACGTCGTCTGCCCGGCGTCCCCGGAGCCACGCCCCGCCCGGCTAATAGAGTTAGCGTAATGCCGTCGTGAAACTGAATTGCGAGCGAGATGACTTGTTTTGCAGCCCACCGCTCTCGTGGACAAACATAAAACAGCCACGGCTGCAGACAATCTAATTGGTATTGACATTCTCGTCTCTGAGGAAATTTGACATCTAAGGGCAAACAATTCTATTTAGTCGCCTGAATACTCTCAATGGAGGAGCGACGCTGTCCGACAGCGCGGCGAGCTCCCGCGCGGCAATCGATCCTAATCTGATTCTGGACAAGGAGCAGAAAAATGAAAATAAAATCAAAAGCACTGTTAGGGCAAAATATTAACAAGGGAGAACAATCCTGGTGGTGGGCAGCAGCAGTAATGTGCTTGAGCTACAGTATTGTTAATGCACAGAGCCCTCCATAGAGGTGCCTCGGCCTCAAAGAAATCTGCTGCTCCAGCTAAAAGCGCCAGAGGCTGCCAAAAGGGCCTCATTCTCTGAGAGCGCGTCTCGGGCCCCGGCCCCGGTCGCCTGATTTCATTAGTCTCACTCCCTGGAGAACACATCTCATTTTTTGTGAGAGTGGACCATCCAGGAGGGGTTTACAAAGAAGGTCCGTCATAGACGAGAGTGCATGTGTGAGAGATGACGGATCAGAAAAATTTAAGTGGCCCTCACAAATTCTCTGTTGTGTGTGTGTGTGTGTGTGTGTGTACACCAAAGGCTGTGCTTTTTCAGTCAGAGGCGTTTCGCTTGTGTCGGTCAGTCAAAGAGTGAATGAGATATGCAGGGTCAACTATAGGAAGTTATATTTGGTGAATAATTAAAGTATTAAACATGCTTATAAATCAGACTGCTAGAGTGCTTGTTAGAGCACGGATTGACTGGTTCCAGAGCCATGAGAACATCTGATCATATTCTTTATTTACAAATCAAAAAGAAAAAGATACACATAGACTCAATTTAAAATAAAGCCATTTAGTTGTTGAACTGAATAATATTGGGTTTATTTTTAGAACACTAAGTACAAAAGATTCATTGCAGAATAAGAGTAGATACAAAATGTAAACTGATAAGGTTAGCAAAAAACCTGACTGTGATTATTAATATTATTAGTATTAACTCTTATCCTACACCTTTTATATTTCAAGTTGTTCATGCATTTGCCCAAGAAGTTGTCAGTAGAACGGAAGTGAAGATCGACGAGCACTTCCGGTAATCTCCTGGTCTCAGTATAAATCGGTTGAAAACTAAAATAGCCATAATGGTCTGTTAGCAGTTCTTTTCTTTTTCTTTTTAAACAAACGTGAAATGTTTAAAAGGCGAGGAGTGTTCTTCACAGTTCGGATGATTTTACATTTCTTTAAAGATCTGGATCTAAGGCGTGTATCTTCACAAATCCAGCTGTCGCTTAGAAAACTGTATAAAACACGACGAGCAACCGCTAAACACGGAGCATCCGGTAACTGTGAGTAGTATTCAATTTCCTGTTGTTTACGCGCGGTTTCCTGTTTGATTGAGTCGTAACTGGTGAAATGAAGGCTAAGTGCCACCTACAGGCCTGTCATAGCAAGCTGCTAGGTCAATAAAAAATGTGTGCTTTAGAAATAGCTGCTTATTGCAGTCTTCTAATCTGCTTTAACTGGCAGAGATCTAATTTCCATCAAACTGTTGAAACATTATTTTAACTCAACTAATTATTTTAACTCTTTGGATTTTACTTTGGATTTCTTGTAACATGTATTCATATTTTTAGATATTTGAGATATGTGACACAAAACCAGTCGTAACTGTTAATTTTTCGAAATTGAGATTTATACATGACCTAAAACCTGAATAAATAAGCTTCCCATTGAATTATGATTTGGATGGATAGGGCAATATCTGACCGAGATACTACTATATGAATATCTGGAATCTGAAGGTACAGAAAAATCTAAATATTGAGAAAATCATCTTTAAAGTTGTCCAAATGAAGATCTTATCAATGCATATTACTAATCACAAAGTAGGTTTTAATTAAATTAAATATTTTTGGTAAGAAATTGACTAAATACCTTCACAGAACATGATCTTCACTCACTATCCTAAGGATTTTTGGCAAAAAAATACCCCAGCGACTGCAGACTGAATTTGTGGTCCAGGGTCACATAATATATTTTTATATTTCAATTAAAGTTTCAGTTATTGGCTTATGTGTTTTTGTCATTTTTATTGTCAACATTTTTTATATTTATCAGAGCTGTCAGACAATTAATCAAGTTTTCGTTTACATAATATATGCATGTGTACTGTGTATATTTATTATGTTTTTATATAAATACAAATTTGTGTATTAATGAAAAATGTTATGTTTGTAAGTTAAATGTGTCTATATAATATTATATATATTTCAAATGCATGTAAATATTGTTTTTTAATGCCCAAGGTTTAGTTAACAATAACAACACAGTTAGGAGTTCAGTTTCAGGTAATAATGTAGTTACATAAACATTTCAGCGAAAGAAAAAAATAAAAGCGTCGGTACACAGTTATGACGTGTGAATATGTGTGTATGCACTGACAGCAGATGAGAAAAATCCAGAAACACGCAAACATTAAAAGCCTTCCAGACTTCCCTGCATGCCGGCCGCCAGATCTCAATCGGAGCACCTGATAGAGCCTTTCTCAGAGTACCTGAGGTAATGTTCTCTGCCACTGATAGGCTTGATTTACACAGGTTGAAATGGAGGGCTGTGGGGGGATAAACAGGTCGGCTGCTCTCGGAGGCTTTGTGTTGATCAGTTGAGCAGATAGACGTCCATAAACGTCTGTCTTGTGGCCCTCGGCGGTGTCTGCTCCGAGACTGATGTTATCACACCGAACAGGCCAAAGATGTGGACACATTCCTCCTGTTGGCTATTGACCGAATGAGGGCCTGGTCCTCGTTCCTAGCGTTTAGCATGTTAATTAGACGTCTAGCCAGAGCAGGGAGACAGTGGCACAAATTTGAAGAAGCGTAATGAAATTAAGTACAGTGGACAAGACGGCTGTGACAAGTTGCAGAGAAATCAGTATTGTCACGGAGGACTTTCAGACGCTGCAGGTGGAGCGGGTTTGTCTGTGAAAGTGTGTTCGCATCCACACAAACATCAGCATAAGATCTCGAGCATGGCTTTAATAACTGCTGCTTGTTAAGCATGTTCCCAATTTACAATATCTTTCACAAGTGAGTGAAACAAACAAAAGTAGTCCTTACTGTGACTTCTTATTGCACTTTTCTATAGAATGTGTGTGCATTTCTTACAATTTCAGGTCATTCACATTTATTTATAGTTTTTTCACAATTTTGTCAAAGTAATGATATAGTAACAAATGATGCAAACACATGAAACATAAATAATATACTGATTATTTCAGACAGATTAGCCACTACAGACTAACCATCAACATCTTACAATCTTACAAGATTCTTGCAATGTGAAGTTCATGATACGATATTTTTGTATTATTATATATCACTTTTTTATCGTAGATTATACATTATGAAATTGTTGTTTTTTATTTAACTAATGAATGAGTTTCATTAACTAACTAACTAATGTAATCCCACGGGTCACAGTAGTGACAGTAAAAATGCTTTTCATTTATAAAGCTCTTAAAACCTTACTGACTGATGTTTCAGTGCACTTCCTGCAAATATGGAAAAAATAAAGGGCCTGAAATAAATATATGAAGCTTTACACAATTGTCAGATGACCAGAGCAGTTTATTTCCTGTTTGCACCTTGAGAAAATGATAAAAGCTCCAAAACGAAGGGCTAGTAAAGTATGCTAACATAAAAATATGACATAGATTTTATATTTGGGGTGTCTAGTATTAATATAGCATATATTTATCTTTGTTAATGCATTTTACTATTCAAATATGAAGTTGTGACATATTCATTTCCTAAATATCTTCACCGAACACAATCTTTACTTTAATATCCTAATGATTTTTGGCATGAAGGAATTACTGCTAATTGTGAATCATATGATGTATTGTTATGTATTTCTACAGATATACCTGAGTCATTGATAAAAGCCCGCTGTGATTGTATCGCTGGGAAAAACAGATTCTGAAGACAATAAACAGTGAGGATTTCCTTTAAAATCTTCTACGTTCAGTCTGAGCTAGTGATCGAATAATTCATTTCGTAACATTATCTCTTCTATTACACTAGGAAGGCGCAGCTCAAAAGTCATGCTAATGATTGCCTTTTTGAAATATGATGTCTTAAAGATGAATCAAATATGCTCTATGGCAATTTTCTTTCCCAAGATGCTTAACACAGCTTGCTTCGCCATCTGGATGGTATGGCCATGGAGAAGATGATAATGCACTTTATGATGAGGGGAGGATGAAACCTTTGACCTTCACAGCCCTTTGACCTCTCCGAACGATATTCAGCGGTATTCCTATAAGCAGCATATGCTTGCTCGTCCGATATGTTAAAGAAATTTATAACCAGAGCTATGTCGATAAGGCTTCTCTCTCCAGTCCCAGTGGACTACGAGAGACAGCAGCGAGTGTTTTCAGCGAGACAAAGTTATTTCTGGTGAGAGTTACACGTCATGGTACTAATGGCTTGTGTCAGCTGAGCTGAGAACATAACCTGGTGTAGATATCTTACAGTTATAACAGCGTCTGAAGAGATGGAGGGCTGATCGTTCAGTCGGTTTATTCAGTGCTTCATAACTAAAGGAGACCTATCAGTGTTTTCTGACCCTATCTGAGAGTTTTCCTTCAACGGTGAAGATACTGTGCCTAACCCTAACCCTCACCAAAAACTACAGCAACATTTACCAAAGACTTGTGTGCCTTACTAAAAACTTCATTTGGTGATCTTCTCTATTGTTTTTCTTAATATATATTTTTTGATCCCAAATATTGCCCTATCCTAACAAACCCTTCATCAATGAAGTATAAATCTAAAAAAAAAAAAAAAATACCCTTATAACTGGTTTTGGGCTCCAAATTCTAGTTATTTTTTGAAGGGGACAAGAGAAGCCTCTGTAAATTAGCTGGGAATCCTTTGTAAAAGCCTTGAAAGTAAATTCTTGTGAATGTAAGAGTAATGCGTTACCCTCCACAGTACTGTAGATCATCAGAGATCTTCAGCGCTGCTGGGAATAACACGCATGGCATCGGAGGACCTCTGTTGTTGTGTTTTGTTGTGGGTCACCTCTTATGTGCTACTTCAGAGAACCAGAGCAGATACACAACCTTCAAAAATCCTGCTGTCCTTCTTACAAGAAACACTCAAAGATTTAGTCGTAGCGAACCAGGTACAGATTGTACATTATTATTATTATTTTTTTTTTTTTCGAAATCCATGTCTCCTACTAACTATGCTTTTAACCACAGCTGTGTTCAGATTGGAACTGAGCTAGCAAGAGCAGCATAGATGTCTCGAATGATTTTGGGATGCAGGAATTTCCACCTGTAAGAAAACTAATAAATGAGTGCACACCAAAGCCTCTGGAATGAATTTCCTGCAGTAAAGTCCATTAGCACACAAAGATGTTACAAGACTCTTCTATGTCATCTGCTCACCGCAGTGGCCATTGACCTAAAGACCCCGGGCTCCTGACCTCTGACCTGTGATACTGACCTCTTCACTTGGCCTCTTATTTCTGGGCCCTTCTCTGTCGATGACTACCTGCCAGGCACCTGCTTTGAGAAATGAAACGGTCGGGAATATGTCTCCGGGGAGCTCTCGGAGCTCACAGACAACAGGCTCGCACAGTCCCTGCGTCTGAATGGGTCTGGAGAGGGCCCGGTAAACCAATCTCCCTAATTATCTATTGAAAGAACATTCTTTTTCCTTTCAGAGTCATTACCCTCGGTTCAATTGCTGGAAAGTAACATACAGGGGCAAAAAAAGCAGGGAGGAAAAAAACACTCCAAAAGTAGGGTTGCTGATTTCCACCGAGGTTAATTGCTTGGGAGGGACCAGATGTGAAATATAGATTGGAATAAAGGTGAAGGAGACTGGCACTGAGAACAAATTACAAATAAATGCGAGATCTAAGATGGCTCTTAC
Source organism: Enteromius thamalakanensis (assembly GCA_032357475.1). NCBI lineage: Eukaryota > Metazoa > Chordata > Actinopteri > Cypriniformes > Cyprinidae > Enteromius > Enteromius thamalakanensis. The sequence goes on from JAUCMT010000088.1 coordinate 14,150,923, forward strand.
GTCCGGCTGATTTAAGAGAGCGTATGTCCAGCTTTCTGAATGACTAAAGAGTGACGGCACCGGCAAAAGAACAGCTCAGATGTCCTTGGGTTAATATATTTATTTACTTATGAATTTTGGTTTTCTATCCTCTTTGAGGTGAATCCGGAGGGTTTGCACTTATTCTCTCGTGTTCAGATGGTCTCACACAGCAGTGAGGATATTCAGATGTTTTGATCTCATGATAATTTCATGTTTTCTAAAGATTGTTAGAAATCAGTCACCATCTCCTTCTGCATTACTCAAGCATTGTTTTTCTTTGTTGAACTTCTACAGGTCTCTCATCTGTTTAATGACTTTGAACTTGCTGGGTTTTGTTGTAAACTGATCCACAAAAATCTCTGGACATAAAAAGAAAAAAACAACAACAGCAATGTTCAATCAGCAGTTCAATCAAAAAACAACAAACAGTGAACTACTGCTACTCTGATATTTCACAGCTGCATCAGGATGATTGACTGAAAGCTGCTGTAAGATTTAATAATCCTGTACGGATGTTACACCCTGACCTAAATAACCTTGACTTTTAAGATTTTTTAAAAGCATTTCCTTCTATTATATCTGAACACATCATGTATGTTTGTACTGATGCTGTTGTAGTTCATGCATGACTTCTTCAAAGATATCTAACAAGTGGTTTACTTAACATACTTTCATTTATTTTCATCATCATGTATGACGCACTTGGAATAGATTTCTCTTCAACTAGAGGGTTAATGAAGAAAAAGTTACTAGAATCATGTTGTAGTTACATTTTCAAGTTGACTAGTAAAACTTACTAAAGTAGTACAACAATTGAGAATCGCTCAAACGTTCTGATTTTGTATAAATTTTTTCCTCCATGTCGCCCAGCCTTCCTGCAGTGACCGCTGCTGACCGGCCGGATGGTTTTATAGTTAGTGCTCTTCACAATATAAGAAGTTCAGCATCAACTTGGTTTTGTTTTCCAGAAATATGAATGGTCTTCACAGGAGCTCGCTTACTGCTCTGTTTGTCAGCAAACGGTAAAAAACCAACAACACAAGTCTGTCTGGCCGTCTGTCACAAGCGGTGAGGTTTGTCACCGGCCCACCGTGAAGCCTGTCACTAGTAATAACGTTTGGCTGCCGGACAGAGGCTGTGTTTCCTGGCACCGAAGCTCAGAGACACGGGTGCCAGGCCTGCTCTTCCCTTGAGACCCGGCTGGATCCAGAACGCTTTGTGTCGGAGCTCTTGGCAGGACTAGTTAACTCACTGGTGTCCACTAGCCCCTGTGGACAGCACTTCTGAGACATGCAACAAGTCTTCTTTCTTTTCTGAGCTGGATGTACGTTGGCATCTAAAGAAAGTTTGTGGTTTATAAAGGGCGCGTGAGTGCGGTCTGAGTGATGACACTCGCAGCTCCTCCACCACATCTGTTTCTGATTGTTAACATGAAGAAACAGACCACCGGTCCCTGTGGAGTCAAGCTCTAGCAGTCTCTCAGGTTACCCAGCGTCCCAATCAACACCGTAGGAAATGATCCAATGCTTTCTTCCGTTTCTTGTAGCTTTGTTCCTCTGTACAGTGTGACTAAAGCCTGGAATACACCACATATGACTTTTAATTTGAACAGATCTTCAAACACTATCTTGTAAATATAGAAGAAAATGAAAAATATCATGGGGTTTCAAATCAAGATATGTCTTTGCTACAAACCGTGTTGGGAAAAGTTACTTGTGTTGCAGTGCTTCCTAAAAAAGTAACTAATTCCGTTACTTGGTTACTTCTTATGGAAAGTAGTGCGTTACATTACCTTTGAGTTACTTTTTAAATCTTTCTTATGGGAAAACCTTCTTATGGCCCTTTTACACACAAACTGAATGAAGGGAAATCACTGCTACAGCTTTCATAAAACAGTTGAGAATAATCTTTATATGAAGTTTGGTATATATAAAAAAACAAACAAACAAAAAACACATGAAACCTAAAGATTTATTGGTGATTTCAAACAAAAATCAATTGTGCCTATAGATGTCTACCTTTTTTTCTGAGTCTTTGAATTGAGTGTCCCACGGAGGACATAGCATAAGCATATTTAGCATATTTTTTTCTTATGCTTTGCACAGTGTACTGAAATGAAAAATGCCTAAATTCACCAAACTTTCTTTCAGGTTCTCAGGAGGACAACTTGCAGAGTCACATATCATCGCCTGAATGAAGCACTGCAGAGAACAGGTAAATGCTGTTATCACTATTTTACATGCTTATGGAGTAAACGGGGCAGTTTCCCGAACAGGGTTTAAGACTAGTCCTAGATTAAAATAAATGTTAAGAGCTGTCTAAACTGGAAAAATCTTGCACTGAAATATACATTATTGTCATTGTTTGGTCTTAAAATGCTCATAGATAATGCATTTGTAAGACATGTTTCTAAAAAATTTTAAATGTCCTAAATTATCAAAGATCTAGTCCTGGCTTAATCTAATCCCTATCCAGGAAACTGGCCCAATATGTTTACATGGCTTTAAAATACCAGAGCTGTTTTTGTGTGTGTGTTTAGCTGTTCAGAAAACACTTGCATATAAACCTAACAGACCACTCAGATCATTAGGATTGAATCAGTTAGAAATACCTAGGGTTCACACAAAACAAGGGGAATCCACCTTTAGTTATTATGCTGCCTGCAGCTGAACCAGCTTCCAGAAGAGATTAAATGTTCAAAAACAGTAGCTACGTTTAAATCTAGACTAAAAACTCATCTGTTTAGCTGTGCATTTACTGAATGAGCACTGTGCTTCGTCCGGACTGATTGCTTTTAACCCTATTTTAAATCAATTTTTAAATCATTTTAAAATCATTTTAATCAACCAAGGCATTTGTGCCGTTTTTATGTTGTGATCATTGTTTTTATGATTATTCTACTCCTTTTATGTAAAGCACCTTGAATTACCACTGAGTATGAAACTTGCATCACTGAGAGATCCTATAGAGCTGTCTTAGACCCTGCTTTCCCCAAAACTCATATATATTCCTATATCATGCGGAGCAAACACAATAAAAAACGGATAACATTTATAAATAGGAAGTATGAAAATGTTCCTCTGGAGCAGAAGCCCCTATATTGATATTGATCACAACTGTCCATCTTCCACCACAAACTCTAAATAATGAGATGTTTAACCCCCTGTTGTCATACAATAGCATTGATAGCTGCTTTATGATCATTGTTATAACATGTATTTATGTGTCTTACATGATTTCCAAGCATACAAATGCATGTTGTTGAGCGCAAAATATGAGCACATGTTGAAATTAATCACAAACCTTTCGTTCTGTAATAAAATTAATAAGATTCTCCAAAAGTAAAGGAAAGGTTGGGCTTTTCTCGAACAAAGCGTATCCCTGGTGTAACTGTGTTTGTTTTGGAGTAATTCAAATAGTTTACAGATTAACATTGTACTTAAATGTCAGAGAAATACACGAGGGGTTCTGGATGAAGCCTGAGTTTGATTTGTTTGAAGTGGCAGCAGAAATAAACAGCAAGTCTTCACCCGTAGGCTGTAAATCCAGCTTCCTCAGGCTTACATGTCCCCTGGGTGCCTCCGGGCCGAAGATATTGAGCTTTTCATCTCTTTATGTGACCCATTCTGATAACAGGCTGGACACAGAGCTGTGAGAGCCAGTCACATCTTCAACTTGAAAGCAAATGTAATTTAAGCCAGCGCTCTCAGGACAGTAATGATGTGATCGTGGAACAACCATGTTTTTAGTAACCTTGATCCTTCCCTTGCGTTTTGTAAAAAATCTTTCTCTTGTGGTTCAAAATAACACGAAGGCCTAAAATTAAACTCTTTAGTTTATTAAAATGTTCTTCAGAAAACAGCTCTTTTATTCCTATAACCATTCACCTAATTGGTTCTTTTATGCCGCTTTTGAAACGTTTTTTTTTTAATGTTATTGACTACAGCCAAAATAAATACTCAAATACACTAAATATTGTGTATTTAAGTGGAGCAAAAGTAACAAAGTTGGACACTTTCTGTAGGGTCGGTATTCTCTCTTTAGGTTCTGGACGCTCTCTGTGGGCTCTAGATGCTCTCTGTAGGGTCTGGACTAGGGCTGGGCGATAAAACGATAACGATATGTATCGCGATAGGCAAATGATCGATATCAATAAAACATGTGTCCGATAAAACGTTCAATATTTTTTATGTTGATGAAATTGTTGATTTTGAACGAATCTTTAATGTGACTTGG
>JAUCMT010000088.1:14155279-14173606 GCA_032357475.1 Enteromius thamalakanensis
ATCCAGCTATACTAATCATCAACAGCAGGAGCGCTCGGAGAACCGGATTAGTGAGCTCATAGTTAGCGCGATGATATCATCTTGGATGTTTCATTTGATCTCGGATGTTTTAAGCAACGTACGAAGAACGAGCCCCTGGGGTCTGCATTAATTTGTGTTCACCAGAACATGCCAGGGGAAGCAGTCTAGTCTCTCTGTTGTGTGTTGTGTTAATATAGACAATAATGTGTTCAGTGACACACATTTATGCTTTAAAGTTCATCCTAAATTTTGCGATCATTTACACCCTTGTGTGCTGTGCCTGTCAATTTTTTTAATTACTTGGTTTTTTATGCAATGAATGGCAAAAGCTTTGCAAAAAATTATCTTACTTTTCGTTTTCCTATTCCATCTATTGTGTTTTGGGGGTTATAAATATTTGTAATTTTTTGCATAAATTTCATCATTTTGTATTTGGAGCTAGGGTTAGGGTTCTAACCATACATCTAAATTCTCCATGAACTGTAATTAGCTTAGAATTAGGATACATTTGATCCAGGTGGATTTTTTAATCAAAATGATTGGGGTATGAGAAAGTATCAAATAAGGAGAAAGAATACACGGTCGTGTAGATGTTTTGTGCTCTTCACAGCAGCAGAATGAATTGAGTGACACTCCTGTTGTCCGAGGAATAGAGAGGTAATGAAAACAAATGAAGGGTCTTATTCCCGATGGAACGGGGGAGGAACTTAGTCATCAAGCTAATTTTATTCTTGTCTGGCCAAGAGACTTCATTTCCTCTGGGTGTTTGTACAGACACTGGGCTCCATGTTGCCAAATGATGAATACGGTGCCTGATGTCCGGATGGCAGATGCTGGATGTGTAACACAAGCCCAAATACTGATTCTCCTCAAGCAGCAAATTCAAGCAGACAAGCCTCACTTTTGCATTTCAGGTTTCATTTGCCTGCCGTTTTCTGTTTCCAGATTTCCTTTGCTCTTAGATAATCAGGCAAATAAGACTGCATCAAAACGGCACGTTATTAGGAGAAAACAAGCTCCAGACTGTGAATAACTGAGAGAATCAGCTGTGGCTGAGTGTAAATAAATGTAGTAACACTATTTTAGGTTTTATGGTTTCAGGTTAGGTTTACAGTTAAATACCTTAATTTCACTAACTGATATACTGTTAATATACTAACCTAATAAAGTACTGAAATGTGTGTTGTTCCTTTGAAATACTCTGATAAACACGAAATGCAGGCTGTGATGAGAAAGTCACATGATGAACCAAAGCCCATCACAGGTAGCTTTTAAATATGAACATATATAGAAGGAGCTCAGAGTCATTCACACAAACACTAAACACCATCATACTATACCATATTAGTAAAAAGATTGCTCTTTTTCACTGAAACATGCCTATTAGTAAAGTTTCTGAGATCAGTTGTGTTGGTGCATGTTCTAATAAATGCAAACTTTTCAAGCCGATTGTAGCTGGACTCTAACCGGCATGCATTTAAAAACTATTTTGATGCAGTTCACCTCAAGCCTTCGCATTCAATTTCATTTTAGTTTCTTGTTTATATCAGACACAATGTGTAATGTTTTCTCCCAAAAGTCCTTCATTTGCACTTTTGAAATGCTCTGAATATAACACAATGAGAACGTCCATCAGGTAAAATGCAGAGCGAATTAAAAATTGATCACCGTCTCATAAAAGTCTGATTTCTCCCAACTTTGGTCCAGATGAAAAAGTAAAAAGAGATGTTAAAACAGCTTCCTTAACTTGTCAGATGCATTAAGACGGTTCCCGAAAGGCTGAGCAAGCATCTCTTCTGAGTCTGGGAACGGTTCACATGGGATTCTGGAGGGACCGTCTTCCATTCCCTGCCTCGATGGTTTATTCAGTGCCACCCTTTTTACTCCTGCTCTTGACCCAATCAGAAAAATACTCAAGTCTCCATTATTGTTGATTTGTTTGCACACGGTCACATTTGAAACGGGAGGAAAACATTAAAAAGCAATTAATACACCAAAATGCAGCTGGAAATGGGGTCTCTTAGGGGAACGGCGTCAAGCTCGTCGCCACCACAAACACGGAAAAGCCAGCTTTTAGCGAGACTCGCTCTCGTCCCAGCAGACGCTTTGACTGACAGTGAGGCTGAGCCAAACAAAGGCAGTTTACGATCAGCATAATCAATGTGACATTAGCGAGCACATAATGGACGAGAGGGAGGTGGGCGGTCGGGCGTGTGCTTCATAAAACTCCAACTGGCAACTCGCTCCGTGACGATTACTGTTTCCAGAGCTTTTAGGAAGTTTTGTTTTTCCCTTCAAGAAGGACTTAAGGTGATCACAAGATCTCCGTAGCACCCACTTTAAGAGGAAGCTAAATTCTCTGCTGACATGGCCTTAAGACGCTCGTCTCGCTCTTACTCGCAATTAATCAAAAAATGGTAAACCTTAAAGCGAGATTAAAGGTGTCAGATGTCTGAGGCACTCCTGAAAGGCAATAAAGTGTACTTCAATTCGCTAGAGTGGCCATATAATATTTTCAGTAATGCTTGGGTTTTCCAAGGTTCTGTCACATCTAGTGTTTAGACCAGACCCACGAGTATTTCAGTGCATCGTAACATAATGCTCAGTTTATTGTGTCATAGTCGCCGATCACACCGGATGACAGCAGACCTCATTGGAGTTCAGCGAGGATGGGAGACATACCGTACTTTATTAGAATGAAGGATTAAACCTTTTATTTTCATGTTTCCCGAAGCCTTGTGTGGAGACTAGGAACCCGTCCTTCACATGGTCAGTCCGCTGAGCTCTTCAATTAAAACAGTGTTTTGTGAAACGGAGGTCTAAATCAATTTTGTGGCCAGGGGGGCTTTTCAGAGCACCCCAAGGTAAATTACCTTCATTTCGTTTAACAATGACCGTATGCAACCACATTCACAAAGACCCGTGCCAACCTTGGTAAGAAAACCATAGTAACAGAGTGAGGTTTGCAGCCTTCGGAAAGACAGGCAGATGAGGTTTTATTAGTCCTCTGTGCAGAAGGAACGCACACAGACATTAAACAGTATATTTAAAGCTCTGGAACAAATGTTCTCCTATATTCCCACTGTCTCTTCATTCACCTGTAGTGTTTCCGGGTCAAATGTTCCAGAAGCAGCTTCTGTGTGTCGGTATCGTCTGGTGCTGGGGTCACAGCAGAGCTCAGAAAGGTCACGACCCTTCCTACAGCGCTCAGGAGGGTCCTGTCCCCGCAGACACAGAGATGAATCAATTAAGAATTCATGCTCTCTGAAGTGACAAATATTGGCTGGGACTGCCAAATGTCTCTCTGTGTCTGGTCTCATTCAGTTATTAACCAGCCGTTGAAACAGTGTCAGAACGAGGCCCAGAGATTTGATCCGGTCTTGTGAGGGTTTATTATCAGTCAGGGATCACTTCTACTTTACACAACCCCTGACCCTGACTATGAATCTGACCTTGATCTGTATGAAAGCTCATAGCGGTCACCTGGTGGTCAGAAATCTCTGAGTAACGTTTCCATCAGTCGGTTTTAACGTGCATTTCAAAGTATGGCATGAGAAACGAGTGATGAAACGCTACATTTCAAATAAAAATACCGTCATTTCACTGCAGAAAAGGCTTTTCTAAGCTAGTTTTTTTGTCTTGTTTCCAGCCAAAATATCTAGAAATTCTTAAATAAAGGGAATTTTTTTTAGAACAAGTAAAGTAATTTTAGTCAAATTAGATTATTTTTCTTGTCCTGTTCTGAGCAAAAAAATCACTTAATTTGGACTTCTTTCAAGTGTTCTTTTGAAAACGATATTTTTTGCTTGTGTAGAAAAACTTTATCCTCTTTATTCTTATTTTGACTGGAAACACAACCAAAAAAATCGAGAAAAGCAGTGTTGCTTTTGACTTGTTTTTGACTTGAGCAGAAAAGGGTTAATAAAGAGATACTGTAAATTCCTCCATTTGCGTGAAAAGTAACACAAGTTTGCGCTGAGATTGGATAACTTGACTAACAATAGACATCTGCATCTGAAAGCAATGAAGGCATGTATTGTTTGGTCTGCTCGCTCTGAGGCAGGACATTTATTATTATGGTCAGTAGCTTCTCCTGCCAGAAGTAGTGCCAGTTTATCAGGATTTGATGAGATGGTTCTCTTTGACTCGTTGGATGGAAACGGTGCTCATTCACAAATCTTTTCAGCAATATTCTAGTTTTAAATCCGCAGCTTTGGATGAAAACCCAGCAAATGAAGGTTTAGACCTGCATGAGTTCTCCTTCAGCGTGTCTCATCACTAAAGCACATTTACACACAGAAGGCTGTTTAGATGTTTTCTGTTCTCGTGCGCTCTACAAACATCTGGAGTCTGCTGGTTTTTGGTTCGACAGTCACACAAGCCAAACTCTCCAGCAGAAACCCAGGTGTGTCAGACCGATTTCTCTTAATCAATTAAAAACCACTTTCTCTTAGCCCGGACTGAGGTGTATATAAACCGCTATGGTTTCAGTCTTTGGTGACGGTGCCAACAATACGTCTGAGAAACGAGCTGCAGCTATGGTTTTTTCATAACTTTGAGAGTGAATGCATTTCGTGATTAAAGTATGAAATTATATTTGTTTTATTCGTGTTATGCATTTTCAGCAGTGTTGGAGAGTGACTACTTCCTGCATTAACCTGTAGTGTAAGTAATTACTAATATGATTAATTCCATCCAAAATAAGTTTTTGTTTTCATTAAATATGTATGTGTATTAAAAACTTGTATTTTCCATGTGATTAATCACACTCAAGCATTTGGCAGTACTAATTGTTAGTAAGATTTCAGAAGGGCTTTTTGAGGAAGAAACACACTTACTACGTTTGTGGAGTGTGAAAGAAAAGTACAGTAACTAGTTTAACTAGTTACTAATGCCAATAAAGTGAAGTAATGATTAATTCTGAAAGCAGTAATGGACTAGTTCTGAGTGTTTATGAGGATCTCCTGCAGCATATGGTGGGTTGTGTTTAAAATCCTTTCCCATCGCCGCTCTGTCATTTCACTAAGTCCTGCCACAAACACATAGCAGCCACTTGATATGTTTGCACGGGGATTTAGGGATGAACATTATCGTGTTTTCAGAGCGAACATCTGGTGGGGGTAAAAGGTTACAGTAGAGATCCCAGCCCTTCACTGAATTCCTTCCCTCAGATAAATCAGCGGCGAGTCAGTGTGAAGCGGCTCCGGAGCAGGAACGCTAACTCAGTCCTGTCTCACAGTACACTTCCACAGGCCACCTCACGGACGGCTCTCAGAGGTCAGCCGCTCAACACTAATGTGTATGAACACTTGCCATCAGGATGGAGAAGGAGCCGAGGGAAGACGGCATGAGGCAGGGCTGACTCAGACGGACGTCAGGGGCTGTAAGCTTTACGACTTCTAGACTGTCACCCAGTGTACCGTCAGAGCCCTGAAGAACACTCCTCCTTCTCCTTCCTCGCTGCTTCAGCTCCTTCTGTCTTCTGTCTGGGGTTATGCTGGAGAACGGAGAAATGTTTGCAGAAGTTGCTTTCTGCCAAGGTCAAAGGGCATTGTGGTCGTGACATTGTGGAGGTCTGACCAGGAATTGTTTAGTGGCTCGTGAAGGTTCAGTTCCTGCTTCAGTCACAGCAGCTGCAGATTAATCTTCATCCATTTCCAGCCCAGATATCGAAACGTTCTTAAATCAAGAGGGATTTTTTACACAAGTAAAAAATGATTGTTAAAGTCAAGACAAGACAAAAGTGAGTTGAAACAAGCCCAACAATCTGCTAATGATGTAAATAAAATACTGAAGATGAAGATAAATTAATTAGGATTATTTTGTTATTCATTTATTATTTAGCTGGCTCACTTAAAACAAGACAACAATTGTTACTTGTCTAGAAAATACTTTTTAATGCGGTTTAAGAATTATTACGTATCTCTGCTGGAATTGAGACAAAGTAACAGACTTTTCCTCTGGATTTTACCTTCTCTCTGGAGTTAGGAGCAGTTTGGAGTCAATTGCTTGAATTTATAACAACAACACAGCTCATTGATATTAGACACTAATTCTTTTTAATAAAATATTAAATAATTTATACAGTGTTAAATTCTAAAATTAAAATTGGCAAACAGTGGAAAAAATACGAAATGAGTGTTTAAAAAACCTTCATAATCAATTTAGAGATACTGTATGTGACCCTAAAGAGATTCATACATCTCCTCAAGCTGAAAAAATCCACGGATGTCTGGTTTGTGAGGAGAGGACAATATCTGTCTGAGATATAACTATTAGAAAACCTGAATCTGAGGAGCAGAAACATCTCAATATTGAGAAAATCATTCGTAAAATTGTTTGTTAAGTTCTTAGTAAAAAAATTTATTGATATTTTAACAGTAGAAAATTTACTAAATCTCTTAATGGAACATGATCTTTACTTAATATCCTAATGATTGTTGTGACACATGACTCATACAGTGTATTGTTGTGTATTTCTACAGCTGAGCAGCTGATGAGTTCCAGACACAAAACTCAACAGGATTTTCAAAATCCAGTTATTTTCTTAAAAACGGGTGCTTTTGAGTTTCATTTGTAATCTAAAAGTCCTGTCCTCTCCTCACACGATCAGTCTGTAGGTGTGTGTGTGGTTTCTGAAGCTCTGGGTTCAGGTGTTTCACAGATTCAGGGCTCTCTCAGGAGATCTTCAGGATATAAAGCACAAGCGGGAGCTCCGTATTTAGCCGTGCGTTCCTTCTCTTGAGCTCCAGTCACAGCTGAAGAGTCCTGGTCAGAAACGGAATCGCAGTCAGATATCAAGTGTTCGCTGGTGACAGAAGAGACAGGTCCTGACATGACATAGTGCTCCTGGAGACATGCAGAAAGCCAAACAGGTTTGTGTAAAATCTTTATTACACTGTCAACAACACATTAGAGATGAAATAAAGTAGCAGAATTTCCCCCGTAATCAGATGTTTGTAGTGATCTAATCCTGCATGAGCTTCTGTCAGAGACACACGAGCCTTCGCTGTCCTCTAACATTCTATTAACATGATTTTAAAAAGGTACCCATTTTTTTCATATTCTAAGAACGTAGAAATGTCTAGGTTTCTTGTCATGATTTTTTAAAGGTTAGTCAAACGTACTACTATCTGTATCAGAATTAGTGATATTTGACAGTTTTTTTTTATATTCCAAGAATTATTTAACATCAATCACATATAACATCATATGGACCCTCCTGAGAATGTTGCTCTAGGAACGTTTTCTCAACATTATGAAAGCATATTAATAAAGTTGTAAGAACATCCCATTACTTTCAGAACTTAAAAAATTCATGTTAGCTTGGCGGATTTTAGTTTTGAGTAAATACGGTTCCTCTCAACTTTTTTTATCAAAGAAAAAAAAATCAAATTTTCCCAATATTTTGATCCTTTTTATTAGGGATTCCATATTAGAAATTGCAGTAATCTTTTCTTGTATTTTTGATTAAATAAAGCAGCATTGTTGAGCATAAGAGACATTAAACATTAAAACATTGTACTGATCCCAGCAGTGTGTGTGTAGTCCTGGAGGAAAAGTGCTGTTATTCTGTGTGATGCTCATTCTCTGAGGAGCAGAAGATAGATGTGTGTTTGTCTGGCTTCATGAGAGATCAGAGCAGATGAACCAGGCTTTCGGACCCCTGCCAGGAGCTTCTCTGGCCTGCTGTCAAGACAACATTCAGCTCAATCTGACTCGATAGGATCCCGCTGGCCCTCAGATCTCTGAATTAGTTAAGGTCATCTCTCTTTTCAGTCCTCTTCAGAACTGCTGGCTCTCAGAATTACTCTGCAAAAATTATTTTCTGTCTTAGGATTTTTTCTTGCTTTTGTATAAATAACCAAAGAACTAAAACTTGAATCAGGATGAAACTTGACAAGAAAAGTGACTTTAGATATTTTGTCTTGTTTTCTGAAATTCTTTTTTGTTTTTTGCTTAAACCAAGCTAAAATATTTGCCAATAAGGTAACAAAAACCTTATTATTTTATTATTCTTATTTAAGGTAATAAACCTTAAATTTAAAGCCTAAACATGATGTTTTTTTACACCATTCCTATAGATTTTTACTTGGTTTAAGCAAGAACGGACACAATTGTGATCATTTTTACAGAAAACAACATACTATATTGTGTAAAGTCATTTAACTTGTCAAATAAATGTATTCAATTGTATCATTTGTAGACATTTATACAAAAAAAAAGAAAAAGAAAAAAGAGAGATTCCGGCCGAGATACAGTGGGGATCGAATGTTTGGGCACCCCAGGCAAAAAAAAGTTGTATTAATGTGCATAAAGAAACCAAGGAAAGATGGACAAATCTTCAAAAGGCATCAAATTACAGATTAGACAATCTTTTAATTTCCATCATTAACACTTTCAAAACACCAGAAAACAAAAAAGGGGGGGTCTGCAAAAGTTTAGGCACCCTGCTGAGTTTATAGCATGCACTGCCCCCTTTAGAAAGGTCTTAAATGCCCAGAGAAAACTGAAACTGAAAATAGATGACACGCACAAAGCAGGAGAAGGCTAAGAAGATAGCAAAGTATTTTCATATGCCAATAACCTCTGTTCAGAATGTAATTAAGAAATTGCAGTCATCAGGAACAGTGGAAGTTAAAGAAAGATCTGAAAGACCAAGAAAATGACCAGACAGCTCGCAGGATTATAAGACAAGTAGGTAAAAACCCACGTTTGACTGCACGATCCCTCAAGAAAGATCTGGCAGACACTGGTACACTATTCCTCTATAAAGAGATACTTGTACAAATATGGTCTTCATGGAAGAGTCAACAGAAGAAAACCTCTTCTACGTTCAGCAAAATCAGCATTTGAAGTTTGCTCTTGAACATATAGACAAGCCTGAAAAAGTTCTCTGAACCAAAGGGAGTAAAATATAACTTTTTGGCCGGAATGAGCAAAGGTACGTTTAGAGATGAAACGGCACAGAAGGGCACTGAAAATAACCTCTGTCCAACTGATAAGCCTAAGGGTGGATCAATCATGCTTTGTAGTTGTATTGCAGCCAGCGGGACAGGGAACATTTCACGAGTAGAAGGAGAGGTTTGCAATAAAATTTCAGCAAATTTTGATGGTAACTTGATACTTCTGTGAAAAAGCTGAAGTTAATGATAGGATGGCTGATTATCCTTAAACACACCTCCAAATCCATGGTGGATTACATCAAGAGGCGTAAACTGAAGGTTTTGCCATGGCCTTCTCAATCTCCTGACCTCAACATAATTGAAATCAATGCATAGACCTTAAAAGAGCAGTGCGTGACAGACAGCCCAGAACTCTCAAGAACTGGAAGACTTTTGTAAGGTAGAATGGGCAAAGATGCCTCAAACAAGGTTTGAAAGACTCTTGGCTGCCTACAAATGCATTTACAAGCTGTGATACTTTCTAAAGCGGTCAGTACAAGATATTAACTCTGCAGGGTGCCCAAGGGTGCCTTTTTTGTTTTCTGTAATTTTTTTTGACATATTATAAGAATGTCTAATCTGTCATTTGATGCCTTCTGGAGATCTATTTTTCCTTGGTTTCTTTATACACATTAATACAACTTTTGAACTGGGGTGCACAAACTTCTGATCACCACTGAAAATGGTTAAATCAAGACGGATTTTAAAATGGTCTAGTTTTCAGAAAAATGATCAAAAATGAGTTTTTGCTTACGAAATTCCTCTTGGTCTACAGTAGATGTTTTTAGATTTCTGTCCTCAAAACATTTAAGTAAGAAAAGCACTTTTTGCAGTGAGAGAAATGTTTTTTTTTTTTGGAGTCCAACCAATTACTATTGAATTCAGAACTAATCGCTTTACATTCAGTAGGCAATTATAAAATAATAATCATAATAAAAGTAATCACCCGTCGTGTCCTGAAGGCCGTTCCTTAGCGGGTGTCTGTAAATACCCAGCATGCCGAGGGCTGACGGATGACGTGTTTGAGACGGAAACGCCCTAACAGATGGAAGCGCTCTGACAAATGACCCACGTTCCCCTGCGTCCAGCGGGACTCTGGACTTAATCCATGGACGTTCTTCAAGCGGGGTCGTTTATTTGAGGCGTCGCTGGGCAATCCATCAGCAGCGATGTGCTCAGTTTCAGATCGTAGAGAGGATTACGGTCTGGAACCCTAGACTCTGGTGACCCCGGCGTGACCCCGGCCTGACCCACATGGACGACTGTGTTTGGGCTCCTGGATGTTTGGCGTTTCAATTCTCAGACGAGCGCAAGCCCATCTTACAGCTTCTCTCTGTCAGTGATTATTCAGCGGCTCTCGCTGTCATATTGTGACTGAAGAGAGGTTTCCATCGCAGCTGTGAGTAAGAAGCTAATGTGTGCTTATGAGCGCTGAATGACAGTCATAAACAGCTGGCTGCTGCGCTGACGGATGCGATGCGACGCTGAGATCTCAGTCTGAATAAAGCATGCATCTGTTCAATAAATTATCTCTCGGTGACAAACCACAATCTTTCTCTCAGAAAGTCTTGCACTACACAATAGCCTCGGATTTGTTAAGCCTGTCTTTCTGTAATGACAGATGCTCTAATTTATTAATGACAACAATCATTTAAAAAAACTTCCATCATGCATTTCCCTCCAACGAAATGGGACACTTGGTGAAAGAAGAAGGTTTTGTGAATGACATCTGACTGAAGGACTGATGAGATCGACTATAAAGGAAGGTGGTTTCAGAGATGGAGCTGTTTATGCTCTGCATGCATTCAGATATTTTTCAGGGAAAGAGCAAGCCACTAGCCACAGAAAATGCACATAAACTGGAATTTCTTGAGGAGACATTCACATCAGAGATGAAGAGCGAGTCCTGATCTCATGTGATGTAGGCGAGGGTTTGGCGTCAACGGCACTCAATCATTTTTTAATGCAGTTATGGATCTAATACATGCTAAAAGGCCTGTGTGAAGGAGACTGGAGTCACAGCGACGCGTGGAAGCAGAAGAGACAGGCGGCAGGACGCTGCGAGAGGTGTTAGAAGCATCTAAAACATGTTTCTCATCATGTTCTTCTGACAATGTCTGAATATTTGATTTAAGCTTCAGAAGATCCATCAAACATTTCTTAATAAGACTAAACACTAGCTAGTCCTCTGATCGTGATGAAGATTCTGTAAGTGTCTGCCGAGTGTAAACTACCTCTGCTCCTGCTGCATCAAGGCTTTCCTTCATTCTTCTTCTGTAAAAATGCCTTTCTTAGTTAGATTTTTTGTCTTGTTTCCAGCCCAGATATCTAAACATTCCTAAATCAAGAAGGATTTTCAGGTCAAGTCACCTTTATTAATATATCTAGTGTTAAAGCACTGAAGAGTATCAGAGGAAATACTGCGTCAGTAATGAAACACTCGATCATCAGGTACACTGTAAAAAACCAGCAGCGGTGGTCGCCAGAATAAAACCGTGAAAATACAATATTTTTTGTTTTACTGATTTATTTAAAATTTATAACTGATATAATGTTATCGTTTTTTTCCGACGCCAACAAGTGCTTAACCATCCTTCAGATGCTTTTTCTAAACCCTAAACACAATTAGCACAGCGTCGGTCTTTCGTGGCCATACCGTTCACACATTTCCACAATGCTTAGATTCTCGTAACAGACAAGCTGTACCTCCCAACAAAATGATGGATTGTTTTTGTAGTATTTATGAACAATACAACATCCCACAATATTCCAAACCTTAGATAAATTAAAATCCTCTGCTTCTGCAGTTATATCCGATCAAAAACAATATCAATATCAAAAATATATCTCAGATGACAATAAATAAACAATTGAATAAATTACACATCAATGAATGTTGGGTAAATTGGACCCAATACAGCTGATTCCAGTCTGGCTTAGGTTATTTTTTTCTATTACATTTACACTTATACAGGAAAAGGAGGACTTTGAGGGGCGATGTTTTTGGAACAGAAACAGTAAAAACGCCACTGTAATGTCTGGACGAGGAAGAGTAAGAGGAGGCAGGCCGGGGAGAAGAGCAAGCTCAAGGAGACGCTTCCAAGAGCTGCAAGAACAGCAGTCTCTGATGAAGTCTCTGCCACATTGATCATGTAATCACCCTCGGTCTTCTGCTGAGAGAGGCTGGTGAAAGAGTGCAGCTCAGTTTGAGGCAGTCAACAGTTGCCTCCATTATACGCATCTTTCAACAAACCAACAGGTAAGTATTGCTTTTTACATGGATCTCTTCTGTTCTCTTGACATGTCAATACAGTCATACAGTAATGCATAGGATGAATTTTGTGTCCTTCTAAAGAATGCAACTTCTTCCATCCTCTGGGGAAGAGGAAAGCTCTTTTACTTTTACTTTTGAATGTGAATATTACTGTACCCAACCAAGAAATTTAGTGTCAAACCGGTTGATTGCATGTTTTTCATTCAAATACCTGCAAAACTCAAACATAAAAGTCTATGCAGTTGTTGTAACGTCAACAATAGCCAGTATTTTGAAACCTGGTGTACTCTGAATAACTTCATGCACATTGTGAAGTGAACAAAAGTGTATTCTTTGACAGAATCATTTAATTTTGAGTCAGATTTCCAGTGTTTTGGTAAAGTTTGTGTGTGCAGAGAAAGATGTCTTCTATTTTGAAATGAAGAATAAGTATTTATTTATTATAAAATGTATTTTTGAGAAGAAAATTATGCAGTTGTTTTTTTTTTTTTTGGAGTTTTGTAGTTGTGAGTTGGTTAAGAGTTTAGAAAAAGTATCTGAAGTATGGGTAAGAGCTTGTTAGCAACTGAAGAAAACTGCAATATACCTGTCCATTAAAGAAGTGAAATACACTGATATCTACCAGATGCAGGAGAGTTCTCAAACTGAAATGTGCAATAAACATTTCACAATAAAACATTTAAAAACATTACATGAAACAAACAACCCTAATAAACATCCAATTCAAACTAAATTGCAAAGAAGGGAATTCTGGAAATGTCAGTTTAGGATTTTCCCAGTAAAATTACCAGCAATTTACCATTAGCCATTTAACAGGTTTTACCGTAGCATCTTCAGTATTTTACTGTTAAAATCACAGTCATTTTTTACCGTGTAGAGGCCTTTCATTACTGTCTTCAGAGACGTCATGCTCCAGCTCGGTTCAGTTTAAATATTAAGTAAATATTGTCAAAAGTACGTTTTTGCTTAAAACAAACGTGTAGATGTAAAAGAAACTTGTTTCACTCTTATTTTGCTCACGCATCAGCAGATTATTATAGATTACAATAAGTTTCAAGCAAAAACTCACTGTACTTACTGTAACTTACTGAAATTTTTTGTTCTTTTTTTTCTGAAAACAAGACAATAATCCAATTTTTTTTTTGTATTTGAGCTGGAAACAAGACAAAAAAAAGGTTAACTAAGAAAAGCATTTTTTTGCATCAGAGAAGATTATGTGTCAATGATAGAGATATGAACACATTGATTTTCATCCATCCACATTTTTTGTGACTTAATTTTTTTTACTACACTGGAATCAAAAAAATAGGAATTGATAAAAATTGTTAAAAAAAAAGTGTCAAAGTCAATAAGCAGAAACCAAATAGAAATGAAGAAAAATGAAGTGTTGTCTTTCCAGTAAATACATGAAGCTGACGGAGCTCCTGTCTCTCAGTGCTCTTGAGCTGACTCTGTTGTTTCTCTGAGTAAAGCGTCTGCTGAATGAGTCGAGTGTGTGAGAGCATGTGTGAGTGTGTGAGGTGCAGCTGATGAAGGACTGATGAAGACGCAGCAGCTCTGTCTATGGCTGGTCTGAGTCACTTGTGCCCAGAAGTGTCCTCAAACACCAGCCGTGTGCTGCCCTGGCATCTCCTCACCTGTGACAGAACCCCCCCGCTGCTCCTCAGGACACCTGTCACTCACCTGTCACCTCTCTCTCACACACACACACCTCACACACACTCACGGCTCTGCCCCGCAGATGCTGCAGCTCATCAGAGACAATCACATGTGACTGCCCGTGTGTGTGTGTGTGTGTGTGTGTGTGTGCGTGTGTGTGTGTGTGTGTGTGTGTGTTTGTATATGCACATGTGTGTGAGGTTTGTATTTGTGTGGCAAAGTATTCTTCAGACGCTTGACCTGAACATGTTTTGCTTCAGTATATTTCTTTAATAGCTAAAGCAACATGTTTCCAGCACAGACTGAACAGAATGAAGCTCGGTGAACTGATATCATCTGATCATGTTCTGAAACTGAACATCTGACAGCTACAATTCATTACTGACCTTTCGGTAACACTTTAGAATACTGTATCTCACTTACTGCATAACTAATAAGAAGTTACTGTGGAACTAATAGGTTGTTCTTTATTTACCCTCAAGTCACTACTTATTAGCTACTAAGGAATATGTGTTAACTACCCAGTATGTAATAGCATTTTTAGATTGTGTTAAGTAATAATTAGTTAATTAGTAACTATTAATGAACAGCGAGGCATCATGTCAGGTCATGGCCCTTTCTTCTTCTTTGCTACTAATGTTATTAGCTAAACGTATTACTGTTAGATCTGCAATGTAAATTTTTCTTTAATGTAAATAACTCCTGTAGATACCACATTAATGAACTGTTAAAGTGAGAAGAAAGTTGTGTCTAAAATCTGCTTTATTTATTTCTTTTTTTTGGTTAAACAAGTGAATACCTCGTGTTTTTCCGTATGTGCTTGACCATTTCCGATGGAGTCGCCTGAGCATCCACTGCCATTAGGTGTTGTCTGCAACCAGAAGCTTGGGATGGGACCCCACACCACTCTAAGTGCTCTGCCAACATACCTCAGGTATGTTTATGATTTTATATACATTATGTGTGTCTATTTTCCTCAGGATATTTCACAGGACTACTAAAAAGTCTGTACTAAAAATGACTGAGGAGAAATGAGAATACAAGGAACCCATGAATAATTCATAAAGAATTACCACATAATTCCTAAGGAATTACTTAGAACCTGGAACAGTATTCTAAAGTGAAAACACTGGGAACCAAAGAGTAATTAATAAAGAATTACCACATCATTAGGAAGGAATTACTTAGAACCTGGAACATTATTCTAAAGTGAAAACTCTGGGAACCAAAGAGTAATAAATAAAGAACTACCACACAAGTCTCTAGTAAGTAATTAATAAAGATCCTTAATTTCACTTTAAAAGATGACAAATCATAAGAACATTAAAATGGATTGCAACAAGTGTTTATAACGTTTTCAATGAATTTCCACAGAACAAAAGAATCAAGAGGTGAACACTGAAACAATACCAACATTTTACATCAGATTACTAGGAACTTACCAAATATAACAACAGATGACAGTAAATATTGTTTATGCCTGAACTTTAATTTATTGTTTATGCCTGAACTTTTATAAGGAACTTTAATGTTACTTTACATTCTTTCTCTAAAACATTTAACTTCTAAAAGTTGCTTTTTGCTGGCAAAATCAATAAGCCTGACCATTAACCTTGGCAATATTTCTCTAGACTAAAACATGCAACATAAGTTACTTTTTTTCTGGCAGGGGTCAATAAGCATGCCATTCTTCTTTGTTTCCTCAATGATGGTTTGAAGTGGCTCCTTTGTGCATATTTCTTTGCACTGATTGGCAAACTCTGACAGCTTCTGGCCTCTGTGGAACGTTTCACGCATTGTCTTGTAGGCTTCAGTGTCACTAGCTTCTAGCTCTGCTATATCATATATGGCATAATTATTAGGACATAAAATACATTATGACATTACCTCTTCTGCCTTTTTTAATGTGTTTTGCTGTATTTCTTGATTTTTTTCTTATGCTTCCTCTTTTTCTGGGGGTGAAGAGGAAACCCATGAACCAGAGGTGGAAAGGAAGTCATCTGAAGAGGTCATCTGATGAAGATAGTAAATGTCAGACTTAAAAGAACAGTTCGTTCGTTACTGTGGTTACTTCGGTGGGTCATTTAGAATTACCACATGTTATCAAACTTAATACTAATAATACACAAAATGTAAAAATGTATGACATACACAATTAACGTTACCTGTTTTGTCATTCTGGTCGAACAGATGTTGAGGTTGTGCCCTTTTGCGCTGCGTTCTTCTCTCCATCGCCACGCTTTCTTCTGAACTAGAAAAGCATGTAAATCGATCCTTCAATCCTATTTGCGTATAGCGCCCATCTCTACTGATGAATTCAATGAACTGATGTGACTTCTCCCCATTGAGTTCATTACTCCAAAGTGAAATAATATTAATAGCTGGCTTTAATCCAGTTATTTGAATCTCTTCAAACAATTTAATGAAATTTTTATTTTTTATTCTGCCTTGTTCAAATTGTATGCAAGCCATTGGTAAATGGCGCTTGAATTAAATGTTGTATTCCGGATATTTTAAACCGTTTTTGAGCATATAGATCAAAATCCCTTTTAGGTTGTTTATAAATATAGATAAAGATACTTTTGTGGTTGTCCAGCGATTGCTTGCCCTTTCGAAAGTATTTCTTCAAAATAAATTATACTGTAACACAATTAGCTGAAGCTTGTCCAATGAGTGTGTACATATGTAGGCACGTTTGGCGCGAACGTAACTTTTCCAAATAAGGACAAAAAGGCGCTGAACGAATCATTTATTTACTTCCTTATTTTAGATCATTTTGTAGTTTTTCTTGGTGAGATGTTTTTTTGGCAGCGGAATAATGCGACTTGAAACTAAAATGATCGGGCCATCGCAGCAGGTCCTCAGCTACGGGCTCTGGAGGGTCGGGCCATTGCAGCACGTCATCCGCTACCGGCTCTGGAGGATCGGGCCATTGCAGCAGGTCATCCGCTACGGGCTCTGGAGGATCGGGCCACCGCAGCAGGTCATCCACTACGGGCTCTGGAGGATCGGGCCATTGCAGCAGGTCATTCGCTACAGGCTCTGGAGGATCGGGCCATCGTGGTGGACCGAGGTTCACAAAGATGAGCGCGTCCGCGCTAGCGAACGCCATCTTCAAATTCGATTCAGTGTTCTGTCACGATTGCTCGCTGCGAGATTACGCGTTGTGCCTCTCAGTGGAACAGAGAACAGGAAACACGAAAGACTTAGAATGCAAAATATTTAATCCCAGAACCAGAGTAAAAACAAAGGCTGACAAGGCAGCAAAAACTCATATATGCGGAGACATCGGGACTTTAACACTGAATAACTCAACCTGAAAAACACAGGGCTTAAGTACACAAGAACTAATGAGCAAAGTGAAGGCAGCTGGTAAGAAACACAGGTGAATACAATAGACTAATCAGGGAAAAACCAAAAAGACACAGACAGGACTGAACCAAAAATACAACGATGGGGGAGACAAGGCAGACAGGACAGAAACATGATGTTACATGGATGAATTAGTAGTCAAACAAAGTTTTTAAAGTTTGAAACAAAGTTTATGTGCCAGGCACAAAACAACAGCAACCCACACTCTCCCTGTCCGGAATGTTCCACAGTATGGCATTTAACTTATCTCCATGGAGACCATCAGGTGATACCAAAAGGTCAGATGTACAGAGGAGGCCCTTTTTACAAGTATTTTTTTCAATAAAAACCCCAGGTAGCCAAAATGATCCGGCCCGATAACGGCACGGATCTGGCAAGCCGGAAGAAATAACTCGGCCCGGATGCGGTTGCCGGACTCTTGTGAATCACGGGAGTGAATGACGCACCAGAATCGGCCCGAGTAAGCTGGCCCGATTCCGGCTGCCGAAACTGAGCCGACACTGCCGGCATCGGGCCAGAATCACGCCAGCATAAATTATATAATACACCCGGAACTGGCCCGAGTCTGGATTCCAAATGGAAATGTATATGAAATACAAACCTATATTTATTTAATTAATAAGAACAACAAAATTTACCAAAACAATATTAGCTTATTTGCTATATAGAAATGGATAAGTACAACTCTTAATGTAATTAATTCGTCCTCTAATAACAATTATTATTAAAGACTTCCTCCATTTTTTTAAACAATGTTATCTCCACAGATATTGCACACACATATGCTGTTCCTCCCTCAATACCCCCAGTAAAAATGACACCATATAAATGTACAAAATATGAGACTTTATTTGAATTTATTATTAAAAAATGGACATCAACAAATGCATAAGAAACACTTTAGAACAGTTAAGAACTCCCAGGAACTCAAGTGTATCCTAAAAGAGGGACAGAATAAATGAAAGAGAGGGACAAAGAGGGGACACATATTGACAAATAGCCAGATGTCAGTGATCTCAGAGGTAAATGTTATATTTGGAGCCTACCTTAAGAAGA
>JAUCMT010000088.1:14175324-14192726 GCA_032357475.1 Enteromius thamalakanensis
CAGTACATACAAATATATTATATAAAGAAAAACTTTTATTTTGATGTGATTAATCATGATTAATCCGTTGACAGCCCACACACACACACTTATGCATTTTTACATTCTCAATTTTAAGTCTTTTGAATTACGGGGACACTGAAAATATCCTCATAAATCACCTATATTGTAATACCTGCCATGTCATTATACACATTTGTGTCCGCACACACACACACACACACACATATATGTTTTATGCATTTATTCATGTATGTGTGTGTGTGTGTGTGTCTGTGTGAACTCAGATATAACGAGAGGAAAAATATGTCAAATAAGAATATGATTAGAATATTTCAAATAACTTTTTATTTTGAGTGAAGTCAAAGTTAAACCCGTGTAAGAAATGTTTTTGTGAGCTTGTAATGGTGACGAGCAGGCTGGAGGTTTCAGTATTTTAGAAGCATTTCAAAGCAGTTTTATGAGCGAAGTGTTGTGGGTGGGCCAGTGGTGTGTGTGCCATGTCAGAGCTCACCGTACGCCGGAGACAGGTCAGATCAAACGACTGAATAAACCTCAGGCCAGACCTACTGCAGGAGAACATCTACTCACCGCTTTGTTTTCTCTGATCGAGCACATTCAGACCCTGCTCTCTTCACCATAACCACCTCCTCATAACCTTTAACTTCTGAAGAACATTTCTGATTCACATAAGCTTCTTCGTGGTGAAAGAAGGTTCTTCAAAGAGCTGAGAAAGAGATGGTTCTTGGACTGAATGGTTGTTCAGAGTGTATCAGCGGATGTGATGTGTAATGTAATGTGATTGTCTTCTGCTCTGAGCACTGCATTAACATGGATCTGTTGTATCGTCTCACTCCAGGAGAAACAGCGTTGATTTAATAAAGCTTCAGCAAATTAATTCCACTCCTCTGACTTCAGACAGAGAGGATATAAGCACATGATATTAAAATATCAGGTCAGGTTCTGCTGATCTACCAACAATCTGCAAACTGAAGAGCAGAAACGTAGATGCAGTAATCTCATTCCCGAAGCCCTCATGTTCTCATGGCTGGTTGCTGACGACGTGTCTTCAGTAAGTACTGACAGGAGTATGTTCTGCTCGAGCTGTCAGGAAATCAAGAGCTGGAAATATTTCAACTTTAACTCTTTATTTTCTGACTCAAGTTCTAATCTTTGTTCTTAAGATTGTTCTGAAAACAGGACTTAAGAAGAATTCAAATTATTAAAAATCTAAAAATCTAAAGGTTCTTATAGTCATAACTTAACCTCAGTTATTATATTTAATTCTCAACACTAGCTGGACACAGCAGGACTATTATTAATGATGTGAACGACTGCTTCGAGGAACACTTTGTTTGAAGGTCTCCTTGTTCCGTTACATGTGTACTACTGTAATAACAATAAATTATTCATAATTACACGCAAGTAACGCTCATCCTAACCCTAACCATATACTCAGTACACTGCCATAAATGATTTTCTCAGTATTAAATATCCAAACATTCTTGAGTCAAAATGCATTTCCAACAAAGTTCTTGTTTTCTGAATATAAATTAATAAAATAAAATGTTTCTTAGATTTTCTTGTTTAGGCTTTGAATTAAGATTATGTGCATGACATTTGTGGAACAACATTTAGTTTTTTTTTTTTTTTATCTATTTACTGAATAAATGCGTCTTGATTCAGAAATGTTTAGAGATAACCCTCATGAGAATTAGTTGAATGTCTAAAGTGTAACAACAAAAATACTAAGAAAATCATTTTTTGCAGTGCATGTAGTTAATTAATGTTATTAAAGGTGTAATAACACTGTAATAAGGACACTTTAAAATGAAGTATAAGTCTCATCTCTAGCCGGTGATCTGGTGTCAGGAGCTCGTTAAGAAAGGACTTCCGCTGCTGTTCTTGTGTGGTCCAGATCTGCTGTTACCTGCCCTCACACCTCGTCAACGTCCAGAGGAACGTCTGGAAAGCAGCGTGTCTCGCTCGGCCTGACAGCTCCGCCTGGGACAAGAGAGCTTTGAGTTAGGGCCAGAAAACAGCCCATGCAGTGCTACAGGATAAGCTGACCTAGTGTTAGTGTTATAGTCAAGACCACAACCAGACCAGCATTCCTGAAATTCATCTGAAACATCAAAAACCTTACATTTAATCACAAAATAGAACTGGAATAATTAGACATTATTTAGAGCTGTTACTGTACCAATCACTGCAGAGGCATCCCAGAAACTACATCTGAACTGATTACTGTGGAATAAATATCGTTCAGATATCGTATCTCTTTTATTTCTATAGCGCTTTTAACAATACAGATTGTAGCAAAGCACTGAACATTATCAAGTAGAAGAACAGAGTAGTGTATAATGATGAGATTAAACTATTTATTTATCAAATGGAGAAAGTTATCAAATGAGCCGCTGGCAGCTCTCGCTCTGAACTCTTAGAAGCCCAGGCAGGTATCTCTGATGGTCTGCAGGAGCTCTGGTGGTCCGGGCTGGGGAGGTCAGCTCTGATCGTAAAGCATGTGACTGTGATGTGCCGATCGCTCGTCATTGCTTGTGGGAGGTCTGGTCTGTGATTGGAGGGCGGACAGAACTTTAACGGTAAATCAGCAGAGTCGATATAATGGACAAATCTCTTCTAACGGTTATGTCAGGGCAGGAACAGGAGGGTCTGAAGCGAAGCTGGGGATCAATGCATGCTTGACTCATCCCATTAGAATAGAAGAGAGCCATCAGGAAGATTAGACAGGAGCATCGCTAACTCTCCCAAAGATTTCATCCAAACAGGCCTTTACTGCAAACAATGCTTTCTAACACTAGATTGTTTTCAGCCAAAAAATAAAACAAATCTCAAATCTAGAAGGATTTTCTAGACAAGAAAAAATTATTGTCTTGTTTTCAGAAAAAAAACATGCTAAAATTAAGTGAGTTTGACTTGAAACAAGCAAAATATTCTTATTACAAACACAAAACAAGATTATTTTGCTTGCCCCATTGGCAGATCATGTAGCTTGTTGTAAGCAAAAAGTCACTTAATTTGAGCAGGTTTTTTCTGAAAACAAGACATTATTTTTTTCTTGTCTAGACAATTCTTCTTGATTTCAGAATTTTTTTCTATTTCAGCTGAAAACAAGACAAATACTAAGCAAGAAAACCATTTTTTTTGCAATATTGCTTCTTGATTTAGTTTTGTTGTGGAGACCTTATATTCCACTTATATAATAATGTATTCTACTGACCCCGGCCCTAACTTCTACTTATAGCTGACATGTACAGCAGAGTCACTTGAAATAAGTAGAACGTTTGAAGTGGACTTTTAAAAGAAAACAGATGCTGTTTTTCTGTTATGCTCATTTTGTGTCATTTCCAAGCAGAAGCTACTGAATGTTGCTCAGATCAGCAGGTAGACCCAGTCCACTCAAAACCAGATCAGAACCAGAACCTGCTTCAGTTGTGCTGGAGATCAGTGCCAGCCTCGGTTTGTGAGACACTAAACTCAAATATTGATTTTTCCATCATGGAAATGCTGAGAAGCCGTGCACAGGGATCTGATTTCAGCGGCTCTGACAGGCAGCACTGGAGACCGGTTTGGTGTGTTTCTCCAAGACCGTCCTGTGGCAGACCCGTCAGAAACCGGTCCCTGCAGCCAGTGGCTCTCCGATTTCATCTGCCCAGCACACAGCAGACATCCACCCAGAGAGCCCAAACCAGCTTTGAGTACAAGAATATGGAAACTGACAGAAATAAATGTGGGCTTGAGGAAATAACAGCAGGAGCGGGTCTGAGAGGGACTGGCTGAAGAGATGGCCAGGGGCCGTCGAAGAGATCTGTACCTCCGCTCGGACGCTCGCTGACACTCGGGCCGTGACGGCAGGGGCCAGCCGCTGAGCTTGCCACAAACACTTACTGTGAGTCCAGCACAGAGCCGGCGCGGGATTGGATGGGAGGGGCTGTCAATCATCAGGACAGATGAGCATCTCCGGTGGGCAGTACTGCCACTAAAGATGTCTGATAGGGTCAGTTACAGGACACTGAGCACACATCGGACCCCGGAGCACTAAAGCGCTCATCAGCAGCACAGGTATATCTGTAGAAATCACCAACAATACAATGTGTGGCTCAACATTATACATTTATACAATTTTTCTTTGATGACATGAATAATTTGGATATTAAGTAAAGATGTATTGCTAAGAACTAAATTTGGACAATTTTAAAGATGATTTCCTCAATATTTGTTATTTTTTTGTTGCTCTCTCAGATTCAGATTTTCTAATAGTTATATCTCAGACAGATATTATCCTCTCCTGTCACACCAGACATCAGTGGAGAGATGATTTATTATTTATTTAGCTTTCAGGTGATGTATAAATCTTACATTCATAAAGTAGACCCTTATGACTGGTTTTGTGTCAGATATGGAGTGAAGCCGGATCTCTTCTTATGTCAGATCATAAGAATTCATAGAACTGCTGTAACTAACCCTAACTAAGAGTGTATTTTACACTCAACAACTTGGTGTTTTTGGAAGCCACTTTTACATTTTGATTCACTTAATAAAAATGTAATGGTTGACACTTTATTCTGATGGCAGAGCATTCTGTTAACAAGTCATTTCCATCTACACGCCACCTGCTCTGATCAGAGGAAATACTCTGTGATGTTCCTTCAGAAGACATTCTGCCGACGAGAGATACTAGATACAGTATATAGGTGCGGCGTTACTCATAATCAAGAGAATGATCCAAATAAAGCGAAACATCATGTTTAATACATAAGGCTATTCAGTTTCCCAGAATGCTTTAATGTACCCCACATTTAAAGCATAAAGCAATTATGAAAAAGTATTCATTGGTGCCTGTTCAAACACACACACACACACACACACACACACATTATGTAAACACTGAAAAAATGTAGTGGACACATTAACGAGATAGCAAATAATACATAAAGTAACGAAGGACATTTAAATTTCAAAGAGCAAATAGTACATTTTATTGACAGTGCAGGCATGATTAGCCAAAAATAAAATTTAAAAAGTTTAAAGTCACACTCATTACATATTCATGATCCTGCACTGAATTCTCTTCAGGAGTATTTGGTCTTCACTTAGGATGAACGTAAGCAGAGGCTCGTATGTAAAACCGTGTAAGAGAAATGCAGAAAAATGAGCTTTTAAATACTTCAGGAGCAGAATGCTGCAAAGAGCTTCTTTTGTTGAGTATGGGTTCACTCGTTTAAAGATGGCTCCCAGCGGCTCTGGGAGTGATATAAGAGGGCGTCGAGGATGGAATTTAGGCCTCTAATGCCTTCTTTGGCTGCGTCCCATTCACGCCTTCCGTGACACACAGGAGGGCCACTAAAACATGGAGCGCTGCCGCTGCCGCCGGGATGCAGAAAACCGCCTCTGATTTGTGCCCAAAGCCATCAGTGTCACTGGACTCAGCTTGTCAGTCTGAGAGAGCATCAAAGCGTGCGTTCAGGAAGGCCTGTCACAAACAGTAATGGATATCATTTCAAATATGTAGGGCCTGGGCTGTCTGGGCGCTGTGTGCCGACCCCTGCACCCTGCTTCGGATCGCTGGAATGGGCTCAACTGTGGGGTTAACTCCTCTAATCAAGCTCTCCGATGAATCGCTCGCTTCACATGGCCATTGTGATGGAAACACCACGCATGTTTTGATGCTGGTAACTATCTCCTGCCATGCTGAAAATCCTGCGCATCTGTCAAAACACAGCGGTGACCGAAATGATGAGAACACTGGTATGTTTACCAGGTGAAAAGTCAGTTGTTTCTATCTTCTGCTGCAGTAGGATATATCAGTTCAGATCTCCAAACACTCATTTAGCCATTAGTTGTAATAATCCAGTGAGGATTTTGAGATCTGATCATCATCTGCCTGTCTAGTATGACTTGAAGAGACAAAAAAACTGAGACGGACTAAATCCTGAAGAACTGTGTCTCCGAGACGCTTCAAGAAAGACACCAGCAAAGAAACTCTGCTCGAGAGCACAGAGGAGAAAAACTGCTTTAAACACAAAGATGCTGTTGATTTCATTTAGTAAATAGTTGATCCATAACGAAAATCTACTGATGCCATTATTTTTGACAGTATCCTCATTTTACAGCATTTTTATTTTAACACTACTGGAACTTTCTTAAAGCATCTTGAAGACACAGTGTTTCTGGATTGAGTCTATCTCTATTTCTTCATGTTTTTATTACAATTAATGACAGAATGAATGTTTGCAATCTAAACCGATGTTTCCCACTGAAACACTGCAGCAGAAGACTGAATAACTGACTTTAAAGCACTAATAATACCAGTGTTAGTGTACATGAATTACCTCCTCCTTTAAATGAATGCATGAAAACAATGAACACTCACATGATGAGGTGTAACTTTAACAGTCCTTTGAGTCTTTGATTTTTTTTTAATGGACACCCTAACCCCACAGGCTGATGCGATAATTCTGACATCCAGAATGTCACTTCAGATTAGTCACGGAACATTTCTGTTCCCCTTCAAGTGTGTTTTCGTGTCAGCGTGCTTTAAACAAAGCCGCGTTTCCTCGCGCCCGCTGGCTTTTCGGCTCGGAGTGCAATTCTGGGCAGAAATCAAAGCTTGTAACCTCTGACTAATAATAGTGTCGGTGTCACAGTCTCGCTGTTACTGTCACACAAACACTCGGCGTACTCGTGTTGTGTGTTCTGTCTGGGACTGCGCTGCTGGGCGTGTGCTTCGAGACTGACCTTGAACCGACCCTGGCCTTAGGTCTGGCTTTGAACTCTACCAGGTATTGTGCAGCTTCTATAACAATAATTCATGCCCTCCACTAACAGTGCGCTTGCAAGAACTGCATCCATCCAGCGTCAAGCGCGCACCTCTTCTTCAGGTGTATTCTGTTTCCTTCAGACATGTAGTCGCTTGGCTTTCAAATGTTTCTCTCTTTGTTCGCTGCAGAGGATGTCGTCTAATCTTCCCCTGATGAAGCAGACACCGCCACATGGTGATAATGACCTGCTACATGCCCCAAACTCTGTGATTTACACCCTTCACAAGCCTGTAGTAACACAGCTGGCCGCCGAACGTGTCAAAATTAGATTTACCTCAACGCACGGAGAATAGTGTAGAATAGTGTGTACATTTACTCTCACAGTCCTTGTCAGACAAACACAAACCTCTTGGATATCAGACTGAAGTTTTAACCAGAGGGCTGATGGTGCTCCGAATATCTAAAGGCCACTTTAGGGAAATTTATAAAGAAAGATGTCACTAATTGCTGTGTACATACTGGCCACTTGGATCACATTACTGTGAGTGGAATGTTGCTATGACAGCTGAGAATAGAAGCGACTGCATTCAAATGGAAATGGAGTTTTTCAGTGAACGGTCAATCCATTCACTCAAGGACCGTGCAGACAGAAAGCTGTTTTGCTGTTTTTTCACCGTCGATATTAATTGATTTATGCTGACATGCATTGTTAGATCACACAGTTTGGAGCATATGCATTTCAGTCCTATAAAACGTTGAGATTCTCTAAAGCCATTAGCACAAGAGCTTTGCTTTTTATAAGAGCTACGCTGCAGTACAGCATCTTCTGAGAGATTTGTCTAAAAATACCTTTGTCGTCTATTATCGCTACTATGACCTCAGGCTTCATCTAAACTCAAAAAGAATGATTTGATCCTTGGACAAAGACGACCGGAAAGAGGTCAGAGGGACAGAGGAGGTTGACAGAAACGCTTACGACGCACTGCCACTTCTCTCTCCTCGCTTCTTCCTCGCCGCCATCCTTTCTCTCTCATGCACTTGTCAGCTAATTATCCAGAATTAGTATCTTCTTTCACACCAGTGGTGTCATTCTGCCTTAGCCTGATTTGTCCGCTCGTGTGACTGGGTGCTAAACTTGTGACAGCTGACGAGCTTGAAGCAGGCAGATATTAATTGCAAGTGAAAAGCTGACAGGTCTGACGTCGCAGAAAGCCGCTCTGGAAGTGTGGATGGGGCCGACATGGGCCCCGGATGAGTGTGTGGCTCCGGGGATGCAGGCTTTGGAGCATCTTCTGAGAAGTTGAGCTTTAGTTCCTCGAGGAGAGCGCAGAAGAGCAGGTTAATTGTTTACTTGTCGGTGAAGAAGATGAGAGAAAGACGGAGCAGGAAGCCACGTGTGTGTGAATGAAAGGTCATTCTAGGAGCATTCTAGCCTGTTAATCACTCCAACATAAAGATGGCACCACGTAAAAACAGCAGGTGGAGCGAGCAGAGGTCAGTTCAAGAGCCACTGAAGGATGTGAAATCTCCCTAGAGAAGGAGAAGATGTCTTATACATTACTGACACTCTGTTCTCCTGATAAGTGCTTTGACGCAATCTGTATTGTTAAATGCACTGCTGTATATAGATAAAGGTGACTTGACTTCAAGTGCTTGACAAGAAACCAGCAGCGCCTGCATGGAGTGATGAAAGGATTACGGGAGTGATGATAAAGTCTTGATAAACTTCCCCATGATCTGAATTACAGCTTCATGTGTTAAATATCCTGGGAATGCATCTCTGAAGGTCCTGATGTTTTCAGAAAAGATTCATGGCATTTTGTTTTCCTCTTCTCTGTGTCCTCTTCAGCCTCTGGCTTGCTTAGTTGGGGACGCTTAATACTAGTGATTATCGTCGATTTGATTACAGACACCATTTCTGCATTTAATAAAAAATGAAGTGTTAATCTCCTCATTATCCATTACCATCACTCTGTTGTTCTACTTGATAATGTTCAGTGCTTTGCTACAATCTGTATTGTTAAAAGAGCTCTAGAAATAAAAGTGACATGATTTGTTCTTAATCACGGCTGTAATTCTGCTGCTCCATCAGCGCCACCTGCTGGCAGAGACTCTCAGTCAGTCTGACCAAATATGAATGCCCTGCTGTAATAAACACAGAATCATTTATTAATCAAATATCATTTTGTTTGAACCCTTTTCTTATTTAAAGGCTGAAATGTCTTTTCTAAGCTTTATGTCATACATGTTAGATCAAATGTTGGCAGTCGAGTTTTAGTGTTTATGCAAATGAAAATTTTCCAGACAATACCATGATAATGAAGACATTTTGTACACAGTTATATCTCTAGCTATGTGTTTTCTGGATCTGGTCAAGGTTTCGATCCTCGAAGCCTTCTAGCTCCGTCTCCTCATTCTCCTTCAGACTCATTTGCGCTCTATAGAATAAATGAGGTGGCATAGAGGTGAAGTTCAGTATTCTGAGCTCTTACGTTATTAATGTTTGCTCCCCCGGGACCGAAAGCCCCAATTGCCTTTCGAGGGTGGACTCTGAATGAAAGACAAGTCCAACGGCCAGGCTTCCTCTATTCTTCTTTTCAACGAGACTCGGATGGAAACAAGAGCGCTTTACACAGCCTGTCCTTCCGGCCTCAAGCCACTTGTCTGTAGAAAGCCAATTTTGAAAAACTCGCTGGAGTGGTTGTTTTATCAACAAGCGGGCCCTTTGCCTTCGTCCTCCTTTTGATTGGTTCGGGGAGGAGAGAACGGCAAACAAAACAACAAGGGGGAACTCCTAAGAAAGGACGGAATCGTGAGGAGAAAGAGAAAGAGGCTGAAGAGACAGCTGTTGGGGAGGTTAGTTGGAGATTTCCAGCCATTAACTTCAGACTAAGCTGGCTCTCCACTTGAGGGAAACAAGGGCTGGAGAAGGTACAGGCCCTGACATGAAAAGAAGCAGGAGCAGGCTTGATCCAGTGCGCCAAATGTTCAAAAGTGGGCCAACAAAGAGCGAGAAGAGAGCGGCGAGCCGGGGGCGGAGGTGCTTTGGAGCGTGGGCTTCTCTCTCTTTCAAAGGCACGATAAACAAGGAAATGAGTCAGTAATCATTTCCAGAAATTGCCTGCCCTCTTCCTCCAGTCCTCGGCAGACTCTCAGCCTCCATTCATTAGGGTCCTGGCCTGATTAAAGCATTTCGGCATCAGAGGCTCCGGACCAGCCCTCGACCCGTGGAAGGCTCTTCGCGTCGGGTTCATCGTTGGTCTCGAGCAGTCTCGGCTGCCCGTTCGTATCTCTCTATGACAAGACCATTCAGGTTCCTGAGATCCAGTTTTTATTGCTGATTGCTGGCCGGCCCCTTCCACCCCCAGTAAATTAAAGAATCCATTTGTCCAGTTTAATGTCTTGGGTGAAGAGCTGTCCCATTCATCACGTTGATGAATTCTCCCTGCGAAGCCTGGCCGGGGAAATGTTCGGCGGGTCTCTGGTGTTGTTGGCGAGACCCTCGTGGAGCTCCACGCACAGAGCCTCATTTCCTTCCTATGAGGTAATGAAGGGCTCTGGCTTGATGTCATCCTTCCTGCTCCGTCTCAAATCATGTGCTGATGGAAGGGCAGCAGTGCAGGCCTGCTCACAGTTACCCATTCACAGCACGCTCTTGATTGCATTTCAACAGAAATGAGCTTGTGCTGTATCCTTTACTACCGGAGCCGTAGTTGATAAATGCATGCATGCGTACAGGACCTACATACATACATATATATATATTTAGTGTGTGTGTGTGTGTGTGTGTGTACATACTTGATCCAAAAACAGTAATGTTGTAAAATAGTTTTACTATTTAAAATGTAATTTATTCCTTTTTATTAAATGTATTTTAAAGCTAATTTTATTGCACAATTACTATCATTTAGTATCAATAAATGTTTAAGTTGCAAATCAGCAAAAAAGACTGTATTAATAATGCTGAAATTTCATATATTTAAAAAAATATAAAAAAAAATCATTGATTTAAAATGGTAAAATTATTTCAAAGTATTACTGCTTTTGGTGTATTTTGGATCAAATAAATGCCGGCTTGACAATTCTTTCAAAACATTTAGATACTCAAAAACATGACCCGTAATGTGTGTGTGTGTGTGTGTGTGTATAATACAGCACTATGCTTTTTGTACTGTCAAATATTTGTTTACAACTATAATACTTTGCAATTAAATATTTCATCACTTATCCTGGATTCATTACAAACCTATATTAACCACAGCATATTTCTAGGCATTGTTCATACTATAAAACTATATTAAAATCACACAAATCACACAAAAACACGATAACAGTTCATATCACTTACATATTAAACCCACACAGGTTTGGAGAAAGAGTCTTAAAATGTCATTCAAGGAAACTCAATATTGCTTACATTTGATCTTGTTAGTGTTGAAAGAAGTAAAAAAGCCTGAGATAAAGTCATTTAGCTCTATTATTACTGTGATTTCTGACTGCAGCTGGTCTTTCTCATGCGGCTTGATGCTCTTTCTGAGAGTTCAGGCCGTCTCAGGGAAGGAAAGAGTGAAGAAAAGTCCACGCAGCGGATTGTTTTCTTTTTTCAGGGCGAGGAAGTGTTGTGTTTTATTGGTTTCATATGACACGACAGGCACTTTTTAAGACGTTGTAGTGGCGATGGTAAAAGAGAAGTCTGCCCTCTCTTACATTAAGTGGCCCTGTGATCTTGTGCATATTTATAGGCGCTGTCTTGTGTCACATGGCTTCCATTTCTTGACTTGTGTGTGCCCCCCGTAGCTGTTTTTACAAGCAGACGAGTGAAAGGGTCAGAGGCTCTGGCCTCCAGCACCCACAGTGTTAATCTTCACTCGCTCCGCTGTAAAGCAGAAATGATCACTTTCAGATTCAGTCTTAATAGAAAGCTTTTTGTCGTTGTTTTCCAGCGCTGCTCTGAAGTGCCTGTGAAACAGCGCTGAGACCCAAAGATCAGAAATATGAAGCCAGGAAAAGGGCTCTAAAAGAAAAGAAGCTGGTTTCCAACAGAGAACAGTTACCTGTCGGACCGAGAGGAAGGTGAGAGTCTGTGGGTCTGAACTCAGTTTTAGTGGCACTGTTAAACACCGTTTTAAAAGTTCCTAAAAGCATTTTTGCTCTCAGGGGTTGTGCCACTTTTAACTGTGATCGAGTTTCATTTGCAGCATAAGTGCACCTGGTGAGAGGAACGAGACGCTCCCGCACACGGCTCCACGCTTGTAAAAGAGGAGAAGGGAAACCAATCAGATTTACTGCTTTCATTAAGACCTGAGGTGTGTGTTTGACCTGAAGAGGAAGACACTTTAACTTCAACAGTGATCTGAAGACTAGATGTTCAGGTTTATCTTGTTTTAAAGACAACGCTTCTTTTCTGCATCTTCTCTTCTTTAATGTGATTAAACCTGTTGACCAGTCAGCTCACGACAAACAAAAGTTAGAAAAGCTTTTTATGCAGTGTGATTTTTGTGTGAGTTTTTGTCTTGATTTTTAGTAAAAACATAAAAAAATCAGGATGCATTTGCATTTTGATCTTTTCTTTTCTCTTGTTTTGTTTTTTGTTTCTTTCTGCATCGGCAGAAACTTTAACACAATTTTGTTCATTTCTTCAGAAAACAAGACGTAATAAATGTCTTTTTCGTCAAATGCATCTTAATTACAGAATTTGTAGACACTGGAACTAGAAAACACGGGACAAGAAAATGATTTTGTGCCGCGTATATGATGAGGTCAAGATGAACGCAAACCAAAATCCAGGGAAGAGGCCTAAGCTCTCACCTACATCTCATAAAAATCATTTTTATTAGCACTTTTTGCTTTTAATTGGCCTGTTTCAGAGAGCTCAGAAGATCTGAGTGCCTTCTGTGGAAAGAGTCTGGAGTTTCTCAGAAAACACTCATCATTGAAGGAACACAAACATATTGAGTACAGAGAGATGACTGGACACTGAACGAGGACATCCGTGTAATAACAGCGCAGCCGCTGAACGATATTAAACATCGCTGGAAATGAGATTTCCATGAGAGGACTTCTGTAATTACAGTTCAGCAAAACATTAAAATCTACAAAGTTTGCTTTGTGTAAAAAGATTAGAAAAACCTTTAGAGAGCCCGTAAAGAGATTACGGCTGATAGTAAAACATGATGCACCTGAGTGAACTGTCCTGGAGCTCAGAGGCTTCTGAATCAGAAGGTGCTGAGATGAGATGGACATGTCTGACTGGATTACACCAATGTACAAACAAAGAGATCTGCTTGATGTAAGTCAACCAATGCTCCAATAAATCCAATCACGCCAGCGGGAGATCTGTCTGTTTATTTGTTTAGGGCTGCTTGATTATGATTATTTAATTCTCTGGAAAAGAGCCACATCTGGATGTACCCTGATGTCCACTAATCTGTGCTGATGAGATTTCTGAATATCAGTCCCATCTCAAACTTAATCATGTTATAACCTTTATCTGTGCATCTGTCATTTTTTTCTCTGAAAAGCCCCGTAGATGTTGTTTTTGTTGATGTGTGGAGCGGTGGTGTGTTACTGTAGGGTTAGGGACGTTTGATCGGTTCCAACAACTTAAAGCTTTAAACACTTCTGTCTCCTGACAAAGAGAAAATCATTCTAGTTGGAAAGAGCTAATTATATTAGCTATAAACATATACATATATCTAATCTTTCATTTGCTCCCCATCACTCCACTTTAAGAATG
Source organism: Enteromius thamalakanensis (assembly GCA_032357475.1). NCBI lineage: Eukaryota > Metazoa > Chordata > Actinopteri > Cypriniformes > Cyprinidae > Enteromius > Enteromius thamalakanensis. Next base: position 14,188,843 of record JAUCMT010000088.1, read on the forward strand.
TCTGAAATGTGTTAGATAATTCTACTTTGGTATTTAGCTTGTGTGTACTAAAGCATGTTTCAGGAGAGGTCATTAAACTACAATTGAAATAATAATAATAAGAAGAAACTTGTATTTGAAATATTGTTTCTCCTTCAAATAGTTTATAATTGGCTGTATTTGACGTTTCAACTTTTGGCTCAGGTAAAGAGATGGAAAAACACATATTTCCATGTTTATTAATCATATTCTCTAAAGAGTAGATCAGTAATGATGGAACTTGTCACTACAGTAAACGGTGAGAAAGCATCCAATTTAAATCAGTTTTTTTTTTAATTTATTAATAGATTTGATTGAATTGATTGTTTGCTAACATGTTATTTTATGGTTTCTCCAGCTGTTTTCTTCAAAGCCTGGAAAGAAACTTGAAAAATAGACTCATGTCATATCAAAGCCACGATCAGGCCGTTATTCCAGGATATTTAGAGACACAAATACTGTAGTGTCGCGGTTGTCTTCTTTAAAGCTGAATTTATTTATTTATTTCACAACATTACCAGACAGTTATTTTCCTGTTTATTACTTTGAAGCTGCTTTGAAAGGATCAGTACTGTAATAAAGCTCTATAGAAATACACGGATGAAGGATCGGTCATCATCTGTCCACTCGAGCTGAGGTCAAGACTCTGGGATGGCTCTCGGCTGTAATGATGTAATGGCGTTGACATCGACTTCTCTGCGATTGGCTCTCGTAACTCTGCCCGGCTCTTTGAAATGAAATGTGTGGCCTGCTGAATTAAAATGGCAGAGACGTCTCAACTTTCCTGCAGCTCAAGCCTCTGAATCAATTTACTTCTCAGCTATCAATCCATATCCTGGCTGCTGCTTGCTTCAGTAAATAACCTCCGCCGGAGCTGCACATCAGAGCCAGCTTTCTGAGCATGTTCTCTGGTCTGTCCAGTTCATATTCACTACGATGAGAATAACTCTCCACGACTGCGTTCCCCAAAGCATCGTAAGCTTAAGTACACCATAAAGCCATCAAAATCAACTTATGAACACACCCCAGCTTCTGTTCACTGATCATATCATGCGCAGGGTTGGGTGTCATCTGAATTTGATCAATTCTGATTCTGATTCCACTAAAAAATTCTGAATCTTAGTGATTCCCAATCAAAAAAAAACATTTTCAAAACCAGTCTTAAGTCCACACAGCAACTGATAGGTGGAACTGAAATTGTAGTTTTGATAAAAGTGCTTCACTTCACTTCACAAGAGATGGTTCTTGACTGAATGGTTCTCAAAAATGGTTCTTCTACGGCATCGCTGTGAACGTGCCTTCATCTGGAGCCGAGCGCAAATCTTCGGAGGACTTTCACTTCTGGCTTTGGCACAGGCGCCGGACAGGGTCACTGTTTAATAATGAACAGGTCGAGCCCTGTTGTAACGGATATATGCACCTGCTTTGTGCATCAGTCAATTACCTAATTAGAACTCTCCCTCAGGGGAAAGCTAATACCAGCTCATAGAAGCGGACGGCTCCTGTCCATGTGAGGGTTATGATGGTCCCTTCCCACAGCACCCTGGGAAACCGATCCTTGCGGACAGATGATGTAGGAAGGCCGAGTCCCGAAAGCTGCTTACCTGCTCATGTTCGAGTTAATTGAAGCTGTGGTTTAAGTTTCCGAACTCGTGGCTCTCGGGTCAGACTTTCTTCACAGAATGCACCTGTGATCGGATATCAGCTGATCTTCTCGGAGGTTCCCAGGCTAGGACACCATGAGAGCTCCGCTGTGAGTAAGCCGCTCGCTGGTCCTCTCTCGGGACGGGCTCGTAGGATGATCTCTTCTTGAAAGTTTTCATCTCTGTCCCACACTCCAAGCCCAGCTCCGCGTCACTGAAAAATCTATTGCAGCTTATCGATAATGACCAGGCATAAATCAAAGGCGAGGACGGATGAAAAACACAAAGCCAACAAGGAATCGAATGGCAGGTCAAGGTTTGCATGTTCCTAAAAATCAATTTTCACACATTAGGACTATTAGCTTATTGAGATGCAGAAGACAAAGTGCCATGCGTTTGCAGGTTTATAAGAAGCGTCCAGAGAAGATCTAGCCTCTGCCGTGTTTTCATGGAAGCGCTTTAAGCCGGGGTTTATTCGACGTAAGGGCTCAAAGTGCTCCCAGAGTTGGAGCTGCTAATAAACTTAATGCAGTAATCTGAAGGAGAGCTATTAATGAGTCTGCTCTCCAGCTGACATCTCAGACACCCTAATGTTGGAGAAGCGTCTCCCCGACTGTGGTTTAATCCATCACGGCCCACGCTAACCTGATTATGGCCTGACACTTTACTTCTTTCTGTGCACTCTGGAGCCGGCCGGGGAAATAGAGGCCAGTGGAGCGTGCCGTCCAGCAGCCGTGGTCCAGTCCAAACTCACATTCTCACATTGACTTAAAAACAGTCACTTGAGGTTTTTGGGCAGAGAGCAGTGCTTTTGGGGTGCGTCAAAAAATCATCATTCAGTCTTCTGGTGACTTGCATCGATTCACAAGTTTCGTTAATATACAGTGCTGGCCAAAAATGATTTGAACACTATTATTATCAGCAACTAAAATTATTTTAAGACTAGATTTCTATCTTCTGGTGAAGTTTGTCAGGATTATTGTGTCTCCAAGACACTTCAAGAAAGATACCTGGAAAGCTACAGTGCTTAGTACAGTACTGTACGTACAGTACTGAGCAGAGTCTCATGTAGCTTTCTTGAAGCATTTTAAAGATGCTATCACAGTTGCGTAATTAGCGAATACACGTAACTTGGATTAAGGCACATCCCTAATCCCACTTTGATTAGTAGGAAGGTAATAGTTAATAAAGTAATAAGCCAAAAGCAGTTTACCTAAACTGCACTTATTTGTTATAAATTCACTGTAAACCACAGCTTCACGGGGCTTATAGCCCTAACCCTAACCCTAACCCTAACCCTAACCCTTCACAAAAGAAAACAAAGCAAATAAACTGTAGGGATATTAATAAAAACATAATTCTTCCATCAAACAATGCAGTTCCTCAGAAGTGGTTGTTGTTGCAAAAAAGTGACGCACAGACGTAAACAAAGATGCGTGTTATTTAGTAATTTAGAACCGTTTGGAACACGGCTCAACCAATCAGATTCAAGGACCAGAGATTCAAGACTACCCCTCCTATAGACTGGCTCATTTGAAAATGTATTAAAATACTGCTGCGTTTGATGTCTAGTGTGCACTAGAAAATGTAACGAAAAATCATGAATTAATTTTTAATCAAATCGTGCCTCCAAGAATCAAGATGAATGGAGTTGTGAGTTAGTGAAAGATCTGTAGTGTGGTGTAGCTGTGATTATGGTGTCGCAGCACACTAACTGAGCAGATCCAGCACAAGAATCCCTCTCCTTGCATTTTTGATGAGATAAACAGACCTTCTGCATGCAGTATTCATGACGTCTTCCGAACAAAGCCTGACATATCACTGCATCCGCCGCAATGATACACCTAGCTGTCAGTGTGGTAAAGCTGGGTGATGACCTGTTAACCTGCGCTGAGCTCGGTCGCTCCTGAACGCATTTTCTTTCTCTTTTGTGACAGTTATGGACGTCGCTTCGACTGTCAGTATCTGTTTGCAGATCTCTAAATCAGATGGTTTGACTGCGTCCATTAGTGTCTCTCTGCTGCAAATGAACTTTAATGGACACATTCAATACTGATGACTGTGTGTCTTTATAAAATTAGTAGCGGACATTTTTTGGCGACCAAAAACAATTATTTCAGCGTATGTACACACACACATGTTGGTTTTTGTGTGTTCTGGGGTCTCTCTCTTCATAGGTGTAATGGTGTTTCTACTGTACAGACTGTATGTGGTATTGTCCTA
>JAUCMT010000088.1:14273109-14284186 GCA_032357475.1 Enteromius thamalakanensis
TTATCAACATGGATATTAAAATCACCAACAATTAAGACTTTATCTGCAGCCAGTACTAACTCAGTTAGAAAATCAGCTTTAATAAAGGAGCATAACTTTGTGTTTCAGGCGCAGAGGAAGAGGTACACCCCCCGCACACAGGTAATCTCAGCTCCAGGGGTGTGTGTTAGGGTAGGGTAGGGTTAGCACTGGATCACGTGTGTTTCCTGCTGCTCATCAGAGGATCTTCCCGTATGTTCTGGCGATGGTGGGCAACGGCAGCATCGGGTACGATCACGAGCGCGACGGACGGCCCACAGAACTCAGCGGCTGTAACGCAATGATACGAAACCTGAAGCACGACAGCTTCCTGTTCATCAGATACGTGCGCCACAGACTCACGGTGAGACACACACACCTCACACACAAACACCTTTATAGCATCCTGCTGACGTGCGTGTGTGTATCCGTGTGTGTGTGTGTATCCGTGTGTATCCGTGTGTGTGTGTGTGTATCCGTGTGTATCCGTGTGTGTGTGTGTATCCGTGTGTGTGTGTGTGTATCCTTGTGTGTGTGTATCCGTGTGTGTGTGTGTGTATCCGTGTGTATCCGTGTGTGTGTGTATCCGTGTGTATCCGTGTGTGTGTGTGTATCCGTGTGTGTGTGTGTGTGTATCCGTGTGTGTGCTGCAGATCATGCTGGATATTGACGGTCAGCAGGAGTGGAGGGATTGTCTGGATGTTCCTGGAGTGCGTCTGCCGCAGGGCTATTACTTCGGTGCCTCGGCCGTCACTGGAGATCTGTCAGGTTATTATCTGTTATATCGGTCATATTATCTGTCATGTGTCGTCAGGTGATGAGTGCAGCATCAAACATCACAGTTCTTCTCATTTCTTCCTATCTACAATAGCCCCCAAAAATATAACATAAAAAAGACAGATAATGTTGTGAATAAAGAAACAGTTTATCCAAAAACCAAACATTATTTAAACGTTTGAGATTTTCAGAAGCTGAAGAGTTTACCTCGTTCTATAACAAGTTGAATAAATGAATATTTAACTAATTGTAAAAGTTGAAAAATCAATTAAAGCCTACTGATGAACTAGTGAAAAACCACTCAATTAACCGTTCTGATGATGATTCGATCATGTGTGTGTGTGTGTGTCAGATAACCACGACCTGATCTCCATGAAGCTGTACCAGCTGACGGTCCTGCGCAGCACGCAGGAGGACGAGGAGCAGCAGGAGGTTCTGGTTCCCAGCGTGGACAACATGGAGCTGCCCAGACGTGAGTGATGTTAATTAATTATTAATTAAGACATTAGGTGCGTTCAGGTCAGTTTCTGGAATGAGAAAACAACTGAACTTCCATTAGTTTTCTTACTCTTCATCTAGCTGAAGAATGTGCATCTTTGTGTTTGTCTTTCTTCTTTCAGTTTATGACGTGAACAAAATCATTATATTGACATTGATGGTAATTATACAATATTATATTTTGTATATGTAGCTTGTATACATTTATTGTACAAAAAAATAAAAATGGTATTAATGTCAAGAGAATGGCTTATTAATGTCTAGACGCTGTATATCTGTAGTGTCTGACTCGGAGCCGAGATTCTCTCGTGTGTTTAACTCATAATACAATTATCCAGCATGACTTGAACACCATGAGTCCTGATGCTGTGTGTGTGTGTGTGTGTAGCTCTCTCAGAGGAGGAGGGCATGAGCAGCGTGGCAGTCTTCTTCAGCGTTCTCTTCTCAATGCTGGGGGTGTTTCTGCTCGTGGTCGTGGGGCTGGTTCTTTACGGACACTGGAGCGAAAGCAGGAGGAAGCGCTTCTACTGACTTCCTCTCTGGAGTTTGTGCTCTGAGTGAAGGCCGTGATCTCCTGGAGATCTGAGATCAGACGTGATGAGGAGAACCGACAGCATCAGATCTGGACTCTTCTGCTGCCTTCGTTCTCACAACACACACCATATTTATTCTTCATTATTTATTTATTTATTGCACAGCAATGTGTCTCCTCTTGTTTTTTGCCAAAATGATTGTCTGTCTCGATTCAGAAGGGAAATGTAAAGATCTTATGGAATCGAGATTAAAGTTTTGTTGCCTTTACTCTATTATCTGTTCACCGCTGATGAAAGATATCTCCTGCAAACACAAACTACTTCACCTCAGAAACTAACCAGCTAGTCAAACCCAAAGTTAGCAGCACGTCTTTAAACACTTCATACAATAAAGACTGTTTCAAAGCAGCTTAGAAATAATGTCACAAAATGATCAGTTATGAAACGATTCAGATCAAGCTTTGTTCACTCGTAATATTTCTAGTATGTTTCAGAACCCAACTAATCAAAAACAAGTGCACTTCCATAATGTATTTAAAGTGCTCACTAATTATGTACTTGATAATAAAAAGGATTCTTAAGATCGTCTTAAGTGTACTCCACTGAGCTGTTTTCAGCGCTTTATTTCATTTACTTTTAACATACTATCTTTTGTTTTTAAAAAAGTATTTACTTGCCACTTGTAGTACACTTGAACCCATCTTTTATACATTAGAACACAGTGTACTACAAGCAGTCAGTAAATACATAGAGCAATAAAAATAGAGCACTTTCTGTAGATATGGAAGTGAACTGTCACCGATCTGAAGCTGAATCAGGACTCTACCTGAGCTTTTCTTCAGGTGTGTGGAAAAAAAAACAAGAAAAATAAATGAAAATGAATCCTCGTATACGGCTGGTCCTCATCAGATGATCCGTTCTGCCAGCACTGACCCGGTCCACCAGCAGGAGGCTCTAGAGAGCACTTCATCATCTCCAGATCTCAAAACATGATCACAAACACAGACAAACAGCTCAGTGCCAAAGCTGGTTTATTGTTTTATTACAAAAATAAAATACAAATGACTATAGAGACACAGCAGACGTCTTGCTAAACAGTAGAAACGCCACAGCGCTCAGTGCTGGAACCACAAACGAGTCTGTAGGTCTGTGATCATCTCCACATCAGCTGCTGTTTGGCAGAAATCATCATCATCATCATCATCATCACTAGCTGCTATCAGGAACCGTCAGAAGAGTACATACGGTACACACTTCAGCGGAGCACTACTGTTATAAACGAGTATGAAGTAAAACAGCTCCACATGCTTATAGAAGAACTGCTTTGCGCTGTGATTTGGCTCGATATTAAACGTCTTTTTATTAACCACACATTTGACAACAGACTTGGAGCTGCTCAATGTCAAAGGCTTCATATTTCAGAGCACCAGCGGAACGTGACCGGCGGCAATCATCAGTGACCCCGGAGAACGCTGGAGAACCCAAAACAAACAGACTTAGTAGAGAAACACGTCATGACTTTCACTCCAGAACAGACGGAGAAGAAATAAAGTGAACGCATTCGCTCGGATTACACAGGGAAGGAGTATTGCTCGTTACTGCGGCTCACAGAAGAGAGCCCTGGGGTTTTGCATAGCCTAGTTAAGTTAGTTAGATAGTTAGTCTGGATCTCCACTGGGAAAGGCACAGAGTCTGTAAACGTTGTGGGAATCGACGCAGTTCTTCAGTTCCACGGAGACACGTGTGAAAAACAAACGCCACAGACACATTCTGATCTAGATTTTAGCCCTTACTGCAGACACACACACTGCCTGTGTGCTTCACACGAGAGTCCTCACACACACACACACACACACACACACGGGACGGCACGCTTGGTTACAGCAGCCGAGTGAAACAGGTAAGGCCACAATGAGACGAAGACAATTAGCTTACTGTGTGTTTATCTGCTCTATCCCCGTCAGAACAAACATCACAAACTACACGTGTCGCCCGGCGTGTGTGTGTGTGTGACAGAGTCGCTCTGTCTGTGTGTGTGTGTGTGTCTCGAGGCAGCTGCGAGAATCAAACCGTGATGTGTGTGTGACTGGTTCACTGTGTAAGAGGGAAGCGATAGGGATTCTGGGAAACGGACACACACAGTGCAGTCAGAGATGCACTCGAGGCGTTAGGAGACACAGTCTCTCCCAGGCTCCTCACTCCTGATCACAGCCGGCGGGCCCCTGACACAGGGCCTCTTCCTCGGGCCCCGAGCCCTCATCCAGCTGACACACACACACCTCGATGCCCGAGTCTCCGGTCACGTGCCTGTGGCGGCCGCTGAGCTCCTCAGGCTCCTGCTGCGTCTCCTGTGGCCCCTGAGGCTCCGGCTCCGGAGGAGAGTAGGGCGGAGGAGGCGTGGGTGGGTGAGCCATCACCTCCTCGTAGTCGGGCAGCTTACAGTCTGTCCAGAATCCTGTGAGTGACAGACACACCGTCAGAGCTCCACCCAAACCACACACGGCTGACTGACGGTCAGTTAGCTAACCAGCTCTGAGGAACTACACTGAAGGCTCTTTTAAATGGAGATTTGTTCTGAATGGAACCCTAACTAAAACATCATAACACTCCGTCACATGACTCCTCGACGTCACATGACCGTCACACTTCACTCAGGTTTGTGTTCAATCAATAACAGCAGCTCTGGAGTCACGAGGACTCAAGTTAATGTTGTATTATATTAAGCTTTGTGTTAACCAGCAGAGATGAGGATACGAGGGACCGTTAACTATTAACTAAGAGTTCCCCTCAAAAGCCTGATTTGCTGCTTATGAATACTCAGTAAGGTAGGGTTAGTTTAGGTCTGGGGTTGGATTCATGGAAATATGGTCCAGAAGCACAATGCACTAATATGTGCTTTATAATAATTACAACAACAATAATAATAATGGGACCTACCTTGCGTCACACACGGGACGAAGAGGATAAAGTAAATTAATATTATTATCATTACTATTATTATTAAGCAGCCAATATGCTAGTAAAAGGAATGCTAATAAGCAACTAGTTAAAAGTCAGAATTGTTCCCTAAACTAAGTTGTTAGCATAAGAGGTAGTTCTAGGAACTAGTCAGCAGGGTTATTTCTAGAGGTTTTCCTGGTTGTGTTCGCACCAGCAGCAGAAACTCTTCCAGACGCCTATACGATGAATTCTTCAGTCTATGATTAGCTCACCTCGGCTCTTATCTGAAACCTCTTTTCGTGTTGTGACAACCCCATAACCCTAGCCCTAACCCTAACCCTAACCCTAGCCCTAACCCTAACCCTAGCCCTAACCCTAACCGGAGAGAGAATTGATCGAGTCTTTCGTTCTTTTGTCTTATGGGGCGATCATGTGATGAACGAACGACTCAAACCCAAACAGGTGACCTAATTCCAGTAAGAGCTGCGCTTGCATGACTGAATGAATCTCTGAGATGACTCGTTCTTCTCAAGTCAGGTGAAAGACGACCCATCACGAGCGCACACACAAAAACAGAAAGAATGACGAATGTTCTTGGGTGTATTATTTAATTTTGCGATTCCTGAACGAAATCAGTTGCCTGTGATCGAAGACAGAATGAGCTGCTGCTGGGAAATATTTCTATTCAATTATTACTACAGTTTCAGATTCTGCTATCTCACGATACGAGTACAGTATGATGTCCACTGAGCGGCTATCTATAATCTATAAAACTATTTATTTTATTTGGATGAATTTGTCTCTACCAGATTTACCAATTGTTATAATTCATATTTGAACTACTAACCCTAACTTCAGAGACTCTTCACTCCTTACTCTTGCTAAAACTAGAGAGCCCTGAAATAGCTCCTGTTATTAATATCATCTACACGACTGCACGTCATTTCTGTCTTTATATTAATTTGCTCCACCACACACTCACACACGACTATTTTAACTTTATTCGTTTCCACTGATCTGTGGTGTTGGATATATTTATTTCCGTGCAGTGGCTCTGGAGATGAGGTTTGGAGTCTGTATAAATGTCAGCTTAGAACAACGTTCTCATTTAGTTCAAACTGATTTCATAAAATTGGTAACGAAGAAGGAACCGGTGCGACACCCAGCCCCACAGACCACACCGAGCCAGAACAATATCATCTAATTATCCTTATCAATACAATTCCTGAATATATGTGTTATGTTTGTCAGTGTGGAGGCAGTACTCACGCAGGTTAAGAGGAGGAGGAGGAGTGATGAAGGCGCTGGAGGCCCCCTGATACGCCATCAGACTGATCTCTCTCTGTCTCTGCTCCTGCTGCAGACGCATCTTCACCCGCCGGTGTCGATACGCACAGCAGCAGCTCAGCATGATGATGAGAGTCCAGACGAGCCAGAACCCTGAGAACACACCACCATCATCATCATCATCATCATCATCATCATCAGTCCTGCACACAGCCACGCTGAGGATCAGCCCAACATCACAGCCAATCACTTCAGTGAGTGTTTAATTAACTGAGTAAATTAATAATTGGCTGATTAATCCATTCAGGCGTACTAATGCCGTGTAGATGCTTTTTAAACTGTGAGAGAAAGACGCAAAATGTGGCAATGCAATACGAGCGACAAACATCTTCCCAAATTTGTAATGAGGCAAAATACATCAATGAATCTTGATTTGCAACACAAACCCATGTAGTGTGTGTGTGTGTGTGTGTGTGTGTGTGTGTGTACTTACACCAGAGCTCGTAATAGTAAGTGCAGCACTCGGTCTCTCCGCAGCAGTAGCCCATCTCACAGCGGTACTGTTCATTGTTCACTCCGAAACAAAACTCCTTCCCCTGTCAAACAAACACAAGCATTGAGTGAAAGATCTGAGCTCTTCATCGAGCACACTCCAAGCTTTACATCAGCGCCAGTGTCTGACAGTAAACACTCCTTCATCACCAACACAAAGACAAATTCATCATCCGAAATCCACACATTAGCCTGGATCAAGATGAACTAACAGAAGCTGAAATCATGTGCTCAATAAATATGAACCATTACATATATCCCTTACAAAAATTAAGGGATATATGTCATTTACACAAGTAAAAGTGTAGAAACAGAGTTCCTGACTATATAATGCAGCTTCTGTTTATATTTTGTATTCACAGTCTTTAATTGAGCAAGTCTCTGCTATACTGCCTCATATTTGCACTAGTAGCCATAGAGTATGATGCATATAACTGCATTTCATTGTCTGTGTACTTGTACTCCGCACAATCACAATAAAGTTGAATCCAATCTAAGCTGTATAACCACAGTTTTACATGAACTATGGTTAGTGTAGCAAGAACATGATTTAACTATAGTTATTATGTTTTTATTTTCGCAAAGGATCAATTAAAGTGAGCCCTCAAATACAGCATTGTGTAAATACAGTAAACAGTTAAATGCTGGTTAACAGATGCATCTTTATTTATCTGCCAGTGAACTGAGATAGGCGCTGTCTCTCTTTTCTACACAATAACCTTTAAAAACAACCTTTACGACTCAAACCTAACCTAACAAATACACACAACACTCCACAGACTCACTAAAACACTCCAGAAACCCCACAATCACCAACAATGAGCTACAAACTATCAGTAATAAGCACAATTGTTTTGTCTCGAATCTTTTCATCTCCTGAATGTCTGTCATTTTAAAATGTAAGATATTTATTAAGATGTTAAATATCCATTACCCAAGGGCATAAGGTATTTTTAACCATAGATACATGATGTTTGTTTTATGGTTTTATTGGAGTTGTTTATCAAGGCCTAGCGCCGCGCCGATCCCGGAGCTCAAGTTCAGCGCTCGCCGCCTCAGAGGCCGCGCCGCCGGCTTACCTCGACCAAACACGCCCCTGTGCAGAGGAGCCCCACCACGGAACCCAGCATCTTCTGCGGAATCTTGCTGCGTTTTTCTTCCCAAACTAGAGCTGAATCATAAAGCTTCAGTTGAATAGACGCGACGGCCGTCCAAACGACATGTCTGTGCTGATGAACGTGATTTCATGAGATGCGCACACAGAGGGCAGCAGCATCACACCCAGCCACAGCTATAATAACAACAACAACACAATAACAGCCGAAGAGCGGCACTGAAGCTGGAACACATCCGCCGCTTCTCTTTACACATCCAGAGACACCAGACTTCTCCGCGACTTTCTTTATTTTTATCGCTCTGTTTTATTATTTCTATGTGGAAAAAAGTATTTAGTTTCAGATTCTATATCTATATCTATATATCTATATATCTATATATATATATATAATGTCTGTAACGTGTGTTTGTATTTATTTTTTCTACAACAGTAAATCAGATACAAATTGTGAAATACCCTACAGAGCATCGTAATTAAAATACTACATAGGAACTACGTATTATATTTTGTATTAATGCGTTTTATGCTATGCGGACAGTTTTCGTTTTTTAAGGTATTTTAAAGTAACACGTGCGCAATTTAGAGACGTTATTATTCCCCTGACGTCACCCATATGACGTCAACCGCGCGTTCTGAAACAGCGGGAGCGCGCACAGAGGAATGGTGAGTATCTCGGCTGATATCTCTCTCACACACGCACTCATCTCATTCATATTCATATATATGATGAACAGCTGCAGTCTGTCACTCGTTTCGATCGGTTTTAACGGATTTCTAGCAGTTTGTGTTCAAAACTGTTCGCTGTTTGAAGAGACGTCTTTATTCTTATAGGACTACAACAGCGCTAATAGTTTATTATAAGGCGCTACAGATTCTCAGAAAATACTTTTGTTTGTTGTAGTATTGGTACAAAGTTATTAAATACTGTAAATTCATTTTATGCGCATCTATTAAGCCGAATAAGCTTTAGTTTAAAGGATCTGATGCAGAATCCTGTCTTTCTCTTTTAAATGACAGTAAATACTAGATCATGTGAATGTAGAATTCATGTGTCATCTGAGTGTTTTCTGTACATATGGCACAGAAACTGGCTTAAGGTTTATTTTGGTTTGCAGCAGGTGTTAAATCTGTCAATCCTAATCAAAGCAGCTGATTGGCTGATCCGATCAAAGTCGTGTGTGATTGGTTCAGACACAAGTCCTTCACTAACACTCTCAGCTGCAGCAATGTTGGGAAAGTTACTTTCAAAAGTAGTTTCATTATAGTATTGCGTTACTTCATATATATATATATAATAATAATTATTATTATTATTATGTTTAATAGCCTAATTAATGGCAGTTATTTTGTGCAGGTTATATGCGTAAATACATCACGCATATAATATATATTTAGTCTAGAACTACAGTAAGATTATGTTCACACACAACACTCTGCACTTACTTCTGATTTCTCTCAACATGGCAACCCCGAGCTGTCAGTCAGTACATGAGGAACAAAGACTGACGTTACATGATCTATTACTGTAACTCAGGGCCTGCTGTCGGTCTTAAGGAGGCTGAAGAACTCTCCTGAGCAGGAGGTTCGAATCCTTTTGCTGGGTTTAGACAATGCAGGTAAAACCTGTGTCCTGAAGCAGCTGGCGTCAGAGGACATCAGCCACATCACTCCCACACAGGTGAGTCCGACACAGACGCTCACCTGAGCAGATCCGGCCAGCGCTCTCACGCTCCGCTCTCTTTCCAACAGGGCTTCAACATCAAGAGTGTCCAGTCGCAAGGCTTCAAGCTCAACGTCTGGGACATCGGCGGACAGCGCAAGATCAGACCGTACTGGAGGAACTACTTTGAGAACACAGATCTCCTGGTGCTTCATCAAATGTTTTATTTGGAGAGTAGTTTGTGATGACCCGTACAGACCCATTATTATTAACATCAACATTTACTGGTGCTCCTGAATGATTTATCCGTGACGTTACTGTAAAGAAAGCACTTGGTAATAATTAATATGTGACGCTGGACCACAAAACCAGCAATAAGATAAATCATCTCTCCACTGACGTCTGGTTTGTGGGAGAGGACAATATCTGTCTGAGATATAACTATTAGAAAACCTGAATCTGAGGAGCAGAAACATCTCAATACTGAGGAAATCACCTTTAAAGTTGTTCAAATAAAGATCTTAGCCATTATTACTAATCAAACATGAAGTCTTGATGAACATAATGTCTTCCTGTAACATGATCTTTACTTAATATAAAATATTTTTTTTCATAAAAGAAAAATTAATAATTCTTTCTATGCAATGTATTGCTGACTGTTTCTACAGATGTTCTGTGCTGATGAGTTTAGACGTTATTGTCTGTTTGGGAATATTCTTCTTCATTGTCATCATGACACAGCATCATGTCACATGATCTAACACATCTAAATGCAAAAACTATGTTTGCAAAGTCTGCATCCTGACCTATTCAGACTGGTTTTGGGGTTAGGGTCACATTTAGTAATTCATTGAAGTTATAAATAACAAAAACAATATCCACGCTGTTTAGCAGAAGAGTGCAAGCCTTCAGTCCGCTTCCAGTTATTTCATTTGTAGGAAAATAGTGCTGCTTAATATTCCAAACTCCAAGCTGTTTCCCAGTTTACTGCTCGTGATTTACCCGCAGCAGTCTCCCACGATCTTAACTCACTTCTGTGTTTCAAATACCTTAGATGTGCTAAAAATGAAGTGAAGAAAGATTTGGGTTAGAAACGTGGAGATGATGCAGTGGAAGTCAAATGAGAAGTTCCTGAATCCAGAAGCGTTTGCTTCAGTCGTTATTAAGTTCAGATTAGATTCTGTTAATGACTGTTGATTTATTACAGATTTATGTGATTGACAGCTCAGACAGAAAACGCTTTGATGAAACCGCACAGGTGAGACGTCATTACTCGTTTGTGTTGTTATATATCAGCCGATACTAAGATATCAAATATATTTCATCAAATATATAGTATAGTATGTATAGATATATATATAGTATATATATAGTCTGATACTGCTGAAAGATCACTGAACGATCGCTTTCTCTGTGTGTGTGTGTCTTCAGGAGCTGGCGGAGCTGCTTGATGAGGAGAAGCTGAACATGGTGCCACTGCTAATCTTTGCCAACAAACAGGACTTGATGACGGCAGCGACGGCAGCAGAGATCGCAGAGAGTCTGAACCTGCACACGATACGAGACCGGATCTGGCAGATCCAGCCCTGCTCCGCTCTCACTGCAGAGGGAGTGCAGGTACACACACACACACACACTCCTGTAGTGTCTCCATGTGTTCTGGGGTCTCTCTCTTCATAGGTGTAATGGTGTTTC
>JAUCMT010000088.1:14287841-14300627 GCA_032357475.1 Enteromius thamalakanensis
TGTAAAGCGCTTTGGGTGTATGGCCATACACAGTAAAAGCGCTATATAAATGCATCATTCATTCATTCATTCATTCACATCCTGTACACCTGGCATTAACATGTGTTTTCTGTGTTTAGCGGTACATACAGGTGTAAACAGGGTCTGAAACGTTTGGATCACTGAAAGCACGGTAATGTGTGTGTGTGTGTGTGTGTGTGTGCGTGTGTGTGTGCGTGTGTGTGTGTGTGTGTGTGTGTGTGTTTGTGTGAATACAGGTGTGTAATGAACACAAGAGGACAGTATGGGTTCATCCATCTCTATTACTCTATTACTGTTTCACAATATAATACTACTCTCCATGACCATTTTCCCTGAAAGTGTCCTCACCAGGGTTTGTTTTCCTGCTTTCATGCTTGTTAAAGGTGATCAAAAAGTAGTTTGACTAATAACATGCAAGCATTGTACATAATGAACCAATCATGGTGTGTGAGAAGGTGGATCTACGGTCAAAGCAATGCAAAAACTCGTACATATTAAGTGTGTTTGACTTATTGCAGCGCGGCTCCGTATGATCAAAGTACTTCGAGAGCGTTTTGAAAGCATAAGAAATCATCTGTTTGCTACTTTCATATAACAAATGTCATATACCGATCGATCTTCAGACTACAACAAACCCAAAACTGAGATATTTTAGGCAAAAAAAATGCATGTATGGTCATGCGAGTATTATTCCTTTATAGCGCAAATCAGTAGATCATCTGTGGAATCATGGGTAAAGCAGCTGTAGTTAGTTCCTCTGACACATGAAACTCTTTGAAGGTGAAGATCTTCACACGCTCTCATGATCTCCTCATCATCAGGGTTTACACTGACAGGACTTTACCCTGTACTTCCTTTTATCCTCCCTTTGTCTGTGAAGAATGGAGAAAGTGTTGTATTGAAAGTTGCGCGCAAAAGACTAACAAGGGAGTTTTATGCGCTACTCAGATTACTGTTAGGACACGTGCCATAAATATCACGGTTACTTTATGTGCTGCTGAAGTTCTGCTCAGTGCTTTGAGAAATCTTCCAATGGAAACTGAATTTATTTCTCAGTAAACAAGCAGTTTTCCTTCAACCTCTTGTAACTGCAGCCGAACTCCTTTACACCATCCAGAGCTGTAAAGTGTGTTCAATCAAACTCTGCTCCATTTATAGCGTCATAACAGTCCCACTGAGAGACGATGCCACAATCCCCATCATCATCCACTGATAAAAGCAAAGCGCTGCCAGGACCGTAAACGCTGCGTGGGAGGCCAGAGATCGCACCTCAGCGTGGGTCAGGGACGGTCCGGCGGGCCCAGCGGGGCCCCAGAGCTCTGTTTGAAGGCCTCAGATACAGACAGATGAGGAGATAGAGGATTGGGATGGGGGAGCGAGGAGAGAGAGCTGCTGGAGCATTTAACACAGAATACACAACAAAACCACTTAAAGAGAGTCTTTCTGGGAAACTTGTGTCTTAGTGGCATGTTCTTCTTTACATTTCTGATTTTTTGTCTCATATGTTTTGAGTAGTTTTGTCTTCTGTAGATCAGAATTCTTTACACTTGAAACGAGCGGTGGTTCTCTGATAATAAAACACACAAAGCATGAATTACACACGTAAAGCTTATTGCAGTATTATGTTTTTCACATCCTAATTACGACTTCCCAACTCCCAGGAACCTGCTTACGGACGGATGAAGAATCAATGGGCCTGTCGCAGGTCAAAGGTCACGATCTTGACTCCTCTCTGACCTCTGACTCCGGCCATCGCTCATGGAGTCCTGTTCGCTGACTGATCGTCCTCATTTTTGAAAGGATCTTTTTCCATTTCTCTGGCCGCGTGTCGGTCTGTCTGTCTGTGCTTTGACTCTTTATCACCTCCGCCGCGAGAGAGAACCGCTGCCATCCGTCATTACGGCACGCGATGACAGCTCCTCACGCATGCATGAAAGAAATAGATTTTTACATTTGGCCAAATCCGGGGGGTTACTTTAGTGTAACCGATTCGATATTCTCCAAACGAGCCGGGCGATATATATACGAACACGCCGAGACAGATGTGATGATCTATAGCTCGCTCTTAATGGATTCTGTCAACTTTAGAGAAAAGACAGGCCTTCCACTTTTAGGGAGAAAAAGACATAATGTGTGCAATAAAAACATAATTATTCAATTGATTAGGCCTGTAATTTATGCCATTCGCATCTGCCTGCGTCTGAATAAGACGGGAGCGTCAAACATGGCCTAAGTAGGAAATGAAGCAACAAAAAAAAGAGACACTTTGTGGTGCTGCGTCCAGAGAATCATGTGATCACACAAAAACACGGCGGGCCGTCGGATCAGATGAACAATCAGCTCAAACACGTCTGATAGAGAGAGAGCTTCAGCTCACATTCAGACCCCAGAGCCTCTGCTTTGATGCACAATTCATTCACAGATCACCTTCACCGGTAACACTTTACAATAAGATTCAGTAGTTAATTAATTAACAACATTAGTTAATAAGAACAAACAATACATATTGTACAGCATTTATTTTTCTTAGTTCATTCTAATTTTAACATTTGCTAATGCATTATTAAAATCACAAGCTGTGTCGGTTAACTTTAGTTTATGAATGATTGTATTTTTATGAAGTAACATTAACAAAGATGTAAATGCACTATTGTGATTTAACACATTATCTAATTATGAAGTGTTACTAAATACATTTATTTCATAATAAGTATACTTCAAATCCATCAACATATTTATTAAAAATCACTTTCGACTTAGTTTTAAAAAATTGTAATTGAACTGTATTTGCCGTATGTCTTTATTGCGCACACATTTCTTAATATTATGCCTATAACGGGTAGTAAAGTCACTACTCACAAAATGAGTACATAAATATGTCAAATAAAAGTCTGTGCCACTGAAGGAGCTGGGCATCATCATCACCATAGCCCTGATCACGACAGAAGCTTCCTGATCTAAAAGATCAGCTGTCATGTCTGTTAAAGGAAACACTGAACAGTATCTACAGTGGGTGATGATTAAAGGCAAACGTTCTTATTACACGTCACAACTATCTTTCGATTTAAGCAAAGAAAGGGAGCTTTCCTAATGAAAGGAGTTTAGAGTTAAATACTAAGAGCTGTGTCACAGAATCTGGTGGTTTTTATGATGAACTCGTGTTAGTACTGAGACTGTAAGCGCCAGACCTGAGTCTGTTCCGCAGATTCAGAGACGAGCAGCGTTTGTGTTCAGTTAAATATCTCTTCTAATGGTTAGTGCTGTGCGTTTTTGCAGCGAGCATGTGTGACGTGCAGCAAAGGAAAAGCAGAAAACGAACGAAAGAAAGAAAGAGAGAGAGACAGAGAGAGAGAGAGTATTCTCAATTTCCCTCTAAAAAGAAAATTCATTTGCGCTTGCTAATGTAATGTCATCGTTGTGTTTACTGAGCGTGGATGATGTATAGGGGATGTTGCATTGAGTGAGACTGTTTAATGATGCATAGAATTAAGTCTGCAGCTTTCAGCTGAGCTCCTCCCGCTCCTGCTCTCCTTCTCTCTCTCTGTGTGTCTCGGACCGCTGGCCACACGCCGCTCCGCGCTCCTGCTTCACTCCATCAATCACCGGAGAGAGAGAGGCTACGAGAGTAAAAGAGATATTGTTAAAAACAGGCCCAGAGCTCCACACAACAAACAATGCGGAGACACAAAAACACACAGAAAGGCGCGGTATTTAGGCGCGGAAAGCGGCGAACACGAGCCACTAAAACCCCGGATTGCTTTCAGCGAACATGCGCGATTATAACTTTTATTGTGATGATGGCGATTATCATCCCGTTTATGGTTATGATGATGATGATGATGATGTCATATCCTCTGTGCTAATGCGCGTTTGCAGTGAAAACTGTTCATTGTTGCAGGACAAACGGCCATAACAAAACTGAACAGACGCCAGCCTGGTGTCAGAGTTACAGACAAGAACACAGCATTCAAAGAGGGTTTAATTGTTATATCAGGGCTGAAGGTTTTCGTAGTTTTTAGAACTTGGTGAAAGTGAAACGTTTGGGGTGTTTGCACGAATTAAAGCTTAGTAAACAAAAATAAACTCTTACTTCAGAGCAAGGTCTAAAACGGCTCAGATCAGTGACGTAAGTGTACGCTGATTGGCCAAACGCACAGGAAACACCGGCCAACCCAGTATTTTGTAAAAAAGCCTTGAAAAGATTTACTCCAAGATCATGGAAAACAGCAGTGACGTCTTGTATTCTTTCTCAATGATATGTAACACTGCAAGTTATCAAAAGATTTATTTAGACTGTAATGGTCTTTAAATTGGAAGAGTCAAATTGCCAGGAACAAAGAGAATTCCTGCTGCTGGTGTGAACCCAACCAGGAAAACAACCGAGAGAGAACCTGCTTCTCCAGGAATGACCCTGCTGCCCAGTTCCCAGAAACATTAGTGTGTTTATTTCATCCGAGGTTAAAACACACACAGCTTCCCTAACCCTTACCAACACTGCTAACCGAAGCTAAGATGTGCAGCTCTTTCTTTCCAATTTAATTCTATGACTTTTAATTAGTTACAATAATTAAAGCACTGTTTTGAAGGAAAAAAAAACAAAAACAAAGAAGTCCTCAGATGCCATGTGCATTAAATACACCAATAATCTGATATTTAAAGGGTCACTCCACCCCAAAACGAACATTTTGTCATTAATCATCCTATAATTTAAGATATTTTTTGATGAATAATGACAATATTTTCATTTTGGGGTGCAGTAATCCTTTGATTTTATCTCTGATTAATAAGAAGTTATCACTCCACCAAAAGCTTGACGTCATTACCAACAATATTGACAAAGCTCCATCCATTTCAGGAAACAGATATGACTAGTTTCTATAACAATGTATGGTACTAGTTAAAGATAGAGTTATATTGATGTGTGGAAATCACAGCCCTGATCAGTATATGAGTTGTTTTACAACATGTCAATCAAACTTTAGAGCCGAACATTGCATCTTTGAGCAGGTTCATACGATGCATTTTTATAAAAATCCCTGCTAACCCAACTGCAGAAACAAAATAAATGAGTTTAGATGAAGTCTTAATTGCTGAAGTCGTGCCATGTGATCGAGAGCGTGTGGACCCCTCATTACTGATAAACCTGTGAATCCTCCTCTCTCCATCATGACTGCTGTCTGTTATTGAACTAGCAAAACAACTGTTGATTATTTCCACAGCATTTATAGTAACAGCACAATGTGTCTCTACAACACCATCCATCATCCGCCACAATCCAACTCTGGAATTATTGTTGCTTTGATGTGCTGAAAACAAATCCATTTTACTGGCCGCCAATTCATCATCTGGGAGGGAAAGTCACAGCGCAACCCTTCACTGTACCTCAGATGGACAGAAGGACAGATGGACAGGTGTGAGGTGGACTTTCAGTGCTCTTAAATAAAGAAGAGAGGAAGACGAGGACAGAGAGGAGAGAGAACTGCTCCAGTGCTGCTGTCTCTCTCTCTCTCTCTCTCTCTCTCCAAATGTCTGTGATAATTTATCACTTCTTCTAGCTCAACTGACAAACTATTTGCAGGAAAATGAGTTTTTCCGCTACGGATTTGTCCTCTGGGAATGAAAAGGGAAGCAGTTGTGTTTTTATCCTCTTTTACACACACACACTCAGACACTGTGAGTATGTATGTGGAGTTTAAGATAAATGAGGTAAATTAATAGAGTCACTGAAGGAAAAGATTCAGCCTTCACTCCGACACACTCGAGACGCACTGAAGAGACGTCTCGCTTGCTCTCGCTGTGTCTATATGTGTACAGTGAACACACACACACAATCTCAGTCCTGTCCACTATGATCGCTATCCCCACAAGAGAACTAATGAATTAATGCTCATTTTCTGATATTCTGCATGTAAACGTGCCTCTAGTTCAATCTGTTTTACTCTCAAATAAAGCTTGAGCTTCATCATCTGATGTTTGATCAGTTTTAACCCAAACATTTGCTGAAGTGATGAGCCAAACCCAAAGAGTGTGAGCGATCTCCTCGTAAAACTCTCGTCACACATTGACCTGACATTCTTGAGGAGCTGTGAAAGAGGGTTTATATAATCACAGGGCTCGACCAAGGTCAGCGAATCCAATTTTCTCTCTTGCCCTCAACAAACAACACACTGACAAGCATTTGATGGAGAGTTACGGGACTATAAAGGCCTAATTGTGCTGAATTTACACGAGAGTGTTTGTAAAGCTCAGTGGATTTCTCCACAGGGTTTCCTGCAGTAAATCTCCAGCAGACGCTCGTGTGACGGGGGAAAAACTCCCTTGTTATAACTTAACGACTCTGAAATGCATCGACCGCTAATTGGAATATAAAGCGTGGCTCGGTTTTACTGCGTAGAGGTGATGAATATGTTTGACTGAAGCAGAGAGACGAGACGCTCATGTTTCTCGCTGTAAACTCATGTGATGAGGGTTTTATCAGCCAGAATCTTCCAGCATCAAGTGCTCGTTTAAACTCTCTCAACTAAAGATCAGGGTTGTGTTACTTCTAATTTTTATGGAGATGGAAGCCCATCTTACTGTAGGCGTCTTCATCTGTGTTTATTTTCCTGTTTCTACGGTGATGGTGCTCTGTATTTTACTGACGGCCAGCAGTTACACACTAACCACATCACATTCATATTAAATATGAAAAGGTTTGACCTCTGATCCTCTTATATACATGTTCATACAAAAATTCCACATTATAAGATCCGCTGATGTTAGGCAAGGGGAAACACAAAACACCATCATGTTTGACTCAAGCTGACATCCAAGTGCAAAATGACACTATATAGTTTCTTTTTTTTTTGTAAAAAAGAAGATTTGGCAAAAAGTCACGCAGCAGAGTAGAAACCGTTTTATCAGTCATAAAATAAAACCAAATTACCTGAACATGTCAATAGCCCAAAACTATACTGACGTACACTGAGAATGATTTCCCCTGCTGTTCTTCTTCAAGTGGACAGTGGCATTTCTCTAGACTTCCTAACTCTACTGTACTTCCATCATGGCCTGTGTAATCTCACCTGGACTCCTCCAACCCTGATGAAGCTCTTAAACACCCCGCATGCTCAGTCCTCCTGCTAATGGGCTTTTAATGCCTTCACATTACTGTGGCGCATACAATGACCGGCCTGCTGAGGTTTTGTCACAGCTTCTTTAAAACAGTTATTAGACCCCCAAACTTTAGGGGCGAGCGACTAATAAAGGAAGGAGCAGGTCTAGGAAACAGGGGGCGATCAGAACAGGGTGTGGGGTCAGAGGTCGCAGGCCAAAGCGGAAATAGGAGACAGAGACTAAACAATGCTGAGGGCTGGACCAGCAGACAGAGATGGAGGGGGGCGACAGCGCACAAAACACCAGGAAGACTGGGATGAGCAGAGAACAGAGAGAGCTGAAAACAGATGGTTGAAGAAGGGACAGAGAAGAAGAAGAAAAGCCACAAACAGGAGAGAATCTGCGTCTGCCTGAAATGCATATGGTCCACTGTAAAGACAAGAGACGGTCTCGAAATCAGTAGAATAGACTGATAATTAGATTTCAATTATTACCATTTGTAGAACAAAAAACAAATTACGAATAACTAATGGGTTTGGAATTATTATGAACTAATAAATAACACAAATAATGCAGTTTGAAGCCACATAGCTTTATGTTGCTCTTTTTAAAACCATGTTTAAGCCACACAGAGCAAATAATGAAACAAATAATTACTTAAACTAAACAGTCTTCATGTGTCATTTGAGTTTAAGCATAAATTAACATCGTTATTGTTCGAAGTTGGGTTAGGCTGCATATTTTCCAGAGAAAAAGAATTAGCTTACAATTAAACTAAAATGAAATTGCCCTGACCCCGCAGTAACTTACATTACTGATGTAACGATGTAACGAGGTAAAGTGGATGACAGCATGACAACAGTCGCATTGTTTCAGATCTTCTGATCGGTTTGGACTTGAAAGATGCAACAACATGAACCTTTGCCCTCTGATTTCCATACGGACACACCCGAGCAGCACTTTATCTTGATCGCCGTGGGAAGGAGAAAGAGGGCGAGAGGAAACTGATTTAGCATCTTTCAATTAGGCAGTTTCATAATATGAACATCTATTAAAATTAAATAATAAGGATATTATTATTATTATTGTTATTATTATTATTATTGTTGTCACACAGAGCCCTGTTAAACAATTAGTCTTGAAAAATAAAATGGCTGTAAGAGTAGGTTATGGGAAGTGTTTAAAGTTAAGCACAAGGGTTATTTTACGCGTTCATCAGGTTTTTCTTGAGTGTCGATATTTCCAGATTTATCAGTGATTAATTCACAGAAACTTTCTCCCAGTAAACCATAAACTGACCTTGCTAATATTTCTTTAAACGTAATCGCACACGATATCTGTCCATTAAAATCCATGCAAATAAATCAGCCGTTTACTTTTAAAACATTTTATTATATATAGCCTACTGAGAGAAAATAAAACAAATTTGACGATGAAAGTGAAATATTGTTACACTAGTTTGTCACTGACTAACCATAACTTATTCTTGACTCTTGAACAACGCTGATCGGTTTGTTTAAAAAGATTGTTTTGGTCGCTACAAAATCATTTTCAGGATGTTATAGGCCATCATAAATCTCTTCAAACACAACATCAGTTCAGAGTATCGCGTTTTTCTTTGTTTGGCTTCGAATCATTTCTCATAAGTGGTTAGTCCATTAAAGAAATAACTAACTACTTTTAGGCGTTTAATGCGTCATTAATTCAGTCCTAACATCTTTGACATTATAAGGCAGATAACTATCGCTCGTGGGTTTAATCCCTTGTTAAACTCTCGGTAACCTCTGTTTCTGTATCTTTCTCCAGTTCTCTGCCCTCTCCTCGGGCGTTTGTTCTTCCTTCGCTCTTTTTGCACTTAAGAAAGGAATTTTCTGTGATTCTCTTTACTCTGTATTTATCGGGAAACAGCACTCGCTGTATTTACAGTACGCACCGGGCGAAGGCATGAATGTGAATGAATGAATGAAAGAAAGAAAGAAGAACTTTCAGAGGAATGACAAGTTGAGAATATGGAGTGCGTTTTTTCCCGTCTTATTTTTCGTTTCAGTCGTTTAATTAGATGCTAGCAAAATCGTACGACAGCCACGTAAATAATCCAACGAAAACACAAACACTCGTCCACGTTTAGCTCTTCTTCATTAATGTTTGGTGTCAAAATATGCCAATAAATTATTCTGCACTGCCACGCGCCATATGGCAAAGGCCAAACAACGGGTGTCATAAATGAGTAATTCGGGTTGTTCTGTTTGTTTTAAAGTTGTGAGAACAGCATAACCCGTGTGAAGATGCAGTTCTCCTGCTGAGAGTTAGTTTATTCACAGAGAGCCGTTCTCAAGTGTCAAAACAGCCCAATAAAAACAGCGAGAAGGCCAATTTCATGCGGGACTAAGACTAAAGAAAGAACTATAACATTATTACTATTACTACTTTTATTCATTATTATTTATTGAACGTGCTAATAATAATAATACAATGGACTATTATTATTATTATTATTACTATGTGCTAATAATAATACTAATAATTATAGCAACAAAAGCAAAAGTAATAAGTTAATAGAGTCCGGTAATTATTATTATTTGTGGCGGGCTCTGTCAGCAGAGAGCTGTAGTAAAGCGCTGTAAAGTGCTGGTATCCATCAAGTGAAGGATCAGGTATTTGTCATGACATAATAACAGATTACAGCAAATCATGAGTCCAATTGCGTGTGAACGATGCCCCGGGAGGCGCGTCGCATCTAATCACGGAGGGGGTGAACGAAAACAAGCCCGATCCTTGACAAATATTTCCGTAAACGTTGACGTATCGCTCGGTGTTTTGTTGTGTTCTGGAAGCGCTTGATCCCTCAGAATCAGCCATCCGTGCGCTTGGGTCTGGGCCACACCCCGATGCTCACGTCACGCTGCACGCCCCGCCCCCAGCCCGTCGCGTCCAATGATCGACGCGATTCGCGATAAAATCTTCGTCTACCGCCAGCCGCTCTTACCGCTCCGTTATAACGGAGAAAGTCGAACCCATCCCAGCGAGCAGACATATGTGCCGTCATAACGGACTCTGTGACACTGGATAAAACCCTCGGATATTGTCAAGCGTTTCTTCTTCAAAAGGTAAAACATGCCTGACATGCACTGAATATGATTTTGCGCATGGATTTGATGGGGTCGGCAGCTGATAACTTATTGATAACTGCAGATTGTTCAGCCAACAACTTCTGTGCTCTACAGCAGGCCTGGAACACGCAGTAAAACAAGCTAGTTCTCTGAGTAATTCTTAAAAAACGAGGAGCTTGTCGTTAATAACTCACCGACTAAACATAGAGTGCTTAAGTATCGAGGCTGTTTGATGGAAATAGTCATTAAGAAATATTAAATAACAAATATAACAATAGCCGTAATTGTCAGGTTCACCATAAAATGTCCTTTTGCAGGGAATAAAACTATCCACGCAGGAATATTTTCACGCAAGACCTCATATGGACTAAAACACAGCAAATTAAGTGAGAGTGGACACTTGGACATATAACCAGGACACCAAGAGACCAAGACTTCTCTGAGAAATGTCCAACACAACTGGGCGAGGTAAAAACAATAAACGAGTTATTTTGAAATCTATAACGGAATCTGTAGAAATGTCTAGGAAATTAAAAACAAATGCCGCAATAACGACATTCATTAATTAAGACATAATATTTGACTGTAGCCTATAATACAGCAACTTAATGTTCAGCGGTGCTTTCAGTTCAAGACACTATTCAGCGAATATCATACCAACCGTTCATTTTATTTGATTACTGTTAATTTCCTAACCGTCGTAAGAGAAATTGTTATTATTATTTTCTTTAATAAGTTTATTATAGGAAGCTTCGCTTCATCAGGACATTTATTTCCAGGGTGTATACGCGAGGAATACTTTCTGATGTTTAACAAGACAAAGTGAGATCTTCTCACATTCATAAATCCGACGGAGTGAAATATTAAATGGGACTATTTTGTTGTAGTTAATTAGTTTATCTGCAATTTAGAAGAAATGGTCAGAAATCTCGAGTGGAGTTGGAAGTCTTTACTCGCACAGATATTGACTTTTCGATGAGAGGTTAATAGCTTCAATAAGAGCCTCATACAGAAGAGCAACCCTGTTACAGAAACAGCCATCCATCTAACACAGATCTATTATTACAGAGATTATGCCGGTATTTTAGCGATATAGACATCATATCGACATTCAGACAATAAGCTTGAAATTGATATTCTGAGTTTATATAGGTATATACAGGCCTATAAACTGAGGATATACTCATACACACACACACACACACATATACATATATATATATATATAGCTATACACGCACCTTTTTCTTTCCGATTTACGACACGAGCGGCGATGGACAGACGTCGTTTTTTGGCCCCGAAATCTGCTTTCCTGATTTCTTCTTTTTGTTTAGGCTACATGAAAATTAATGTATTCGGTTTATTCATATTAGCCTATTAATTGCGCCTTTTATGTACAATTTTTATATTCAGTTGATCATCGAAAAATGATTATAGTCTAAATTTGCGTGAATTCGGTCTCATTTTCTTTACCTTCAATGCGTACCGAAATAATTGCGTAAAAACATGAAGTGTTTATAACATCAGAACAAAACAGATTATCTAACATTTGCAACAGCCCATAACAAGTGAAGCTCTTTGTAAATAATTAATTAACAAGTTAGATTTAAAAAAGTATTTTAAAATCCCTATTAATAATCTAAATACACAATTATAATCATTTAACAATACAAGGCTATAATATTTTTCCGCGGTAAAGTGAAGGTAAAACTAATTTAATTTAGCAAAGCATTCGGAATCTGTGCGTGTTAACTCAATTTTTTTCAATAGGACTATTTTTACATCGGCATGGTTGTGTTTAGTCTGTATAAAATACTGCCAACGCATTATACACAAAACCAGCATTTTGGAAACCAATTTGTACCCAGAAGAGGGTTGATGTCATGTGTCCTCATTTGTGAAAGTTTTCTGTTAGGTTAGGATTTTGATTAAAGTTTAGGCTTTATAACTAGCTGTTTATAAAGAAAAATAAAAAGGAAAGAACTAAATCTATGAA
Source organism: Enteromius thamalakanensis (assembly GCA_032357475.1). Lineage (NCBI taxonomy): Eukaryota > Metazoa > Chordata > Actinopteri > Cypriniformes > Cyprinidae > Enteromius > Enteromius thamalakanensis. The sequence goes on from JAUCMT010000088.1 coordinate 14,300,064, forward strand.
AGGTCACTATTTAGATCTGTGTGTGTGTGTGTGTGTGTGTGTGTGTGTATTCTCCTGGGGTTTCTCTGCTTTAATATCCTGTCGCTTGCTGACTCTTGGCGAGGAGGGTTTGACACACTCCGCTAACACCGTTAATAGCGCCGTTTGATGTGGAAATGAAAGCTGCAAAAGAGCAAAAGGGAAAGAAGAGGCTGAATGGGTTAAATTAAAAGTGAGGCTCTTGTGAGAGTCGCTGGTGCGGCGCAGCGCAGACTAATTTCGTCACAAAAGAGCGCAGGGCGAAAACACGAAGGAGCACTGCAATCTGCGGTTTAAAATCGAATACATTAATTATTCAGATACTAAAAACAAAACCAAGTGTAACAATGATGAAAAAATGATTAGGGCCACGTGTTACTGTGCAATAGTTTCCTTCATCGTATTTACATTTTTACACATTATTCACTGCAAAGGATGTGTTTTATTTAATGATCATTATTTTCCTTTAATTAACTTTTACATGTTTCATAGTTTTAATTATCTTAGTCAATATATATATATATATATATATATATATATATATAT
>JAUCMT010000088.1:14326991-14340609 GCA_032357475.1 Enteromius thamalakanensis
TCACCTACATCTTGGATGCCATGGGGGTAAGTTAATAAACATCAAATTTTCATTTTTGGGTGAACTATCCCTTTAACCACTACAGAGACATCAGGAGGCAGCGGCAAGTGTAAGAATTACTAGCTGCAGTTAGGCTGCCCTCGGCGGATACATGAGCACTGAGCACCCGGTGTTCACGTAATGAAATTCTCTTAAAACGGCATTTCATGGCACAATAACAGCAATATTTAAAATGTTTTGCTGTTTTCCCCTCCACCAGTGCAGAGACCGGAGCCACCTGCCAGAAGCCCATCAGCCGCGAATTCTGTTGTACATGCGAATTAAGCGAATTTCACGCACAAATGAAGCGAGTAAACTCAAAATGTTCATGCGTCTAACTTCGCAATTTGCGTCCGGTGTGAACGCACCATTAGTGTGACGTGCAGTTGTGAGTTCCGAATTAAGTATGATGAATTATGCATTATTCTCTAGAAATAAAAAAAAATACCCATAGTAAGCTACTTAGTAAAAATGCTTTATTGAAAAAAAATATTTAAAATGTCAAAAATTGTAAATAAATGTATGGATATGCATGCATACGTGTGTCTTTAAGCATTTGTGCTGGCATTTATTCATTAATTCAACACCCCAGGCTTCTACAATTTTTTTTCACTCCAATCTCAAAGCAACCAAAAACCACAAGTTGTGTAGGCGCTCACCATTGTGACCGTATGGTGGGCAGATACAGGCTTGTTTTCCACATGGTCAATGTATTGCAGGAAGCCGACGTCTGATTTCCTCTGTGGAGCTCTCTGGAAATGGGATTCCAGAAACGCTGTGGGCATCAGCTTAGCCACCCGTCCGCGGGACTGAGCCTGAAGCAATTCACCATTAAATCCTAAAGTCTTTTGCTGCCTGAGAACGCCCATGCGCTGGAACACGGGGCCAGTCAATCCATTAGCCATGCGCCGATGCGGTATCTGATAAACTTCATCGTCCACAGAGATGCCCCCTGAAACATAGACAGAGTTTCAAATCATGGCTATTACTTTATAAAATATAGTACCAATTACAGTGTAGGATTCATTTGATATTATGTTGTTTTGAAACTAGAAATCGCAGTTGAAATTGAAATGAAATCCGCCTTGCCGCGCTTGCAAAAGAACATCAACCATTCTGAAGAACTCGGAGGGTAAGAATGTAAAGCAGCTAGTGACCACACATACAGGAAATGGATATTGATGTCCAATACAAACATGACACTTGCACCACTTGGAGCCAACAAAATGAGAAACCTGAGAAACCAAACAAAAGTAAATGCCCTTTACTCTTAAAATAAAGGTTCTGTACTGGCATCTATGGTTCTATCAAGAACATCCATAGGAACATATTGCACAAAAGGTTCTTCAAAAAAACATTTTTATTTAGGTTATTAAAATGAAATTCATAGTAAGAAAAATATTTTAAGAACTGGTGAACCATGGACCCATGGGTGACAGTAAAAGCAAGTTGCAGTTCATGGGATAGCCTACTTAACTCAAAATGTCAAATCTGTCATGATTTACCCATCATCATGCCTTCCAAACCAACTCTCCCATTTTTTTTTTTTATGTATAAATAAATTGTTGATTACGGTATGCCATAATTGTTTGCATGAATGTAAATGTGGGCCACTGCCAATTTCTGAGTGAAAATTTTTCCACAACATTTTTTAAGTACACTCTTATAAATAAACACTGAGAAATATTAAATTTGCTAAGTGCTAGATAAGCGAAGAAATACATATTTAAGCCTGTTATGAAAAGCATAACCATAATTATGCAGCGTAACCACATGCAATATCAATTACAGTAATGATGTCTGAGCATACACAGGCACAAGACAACCTGATAACGAACATATACTGTAAAAATGAAGATGTTCATAACTATTTCTACAGTAACACCACCTAAGCTTCAGAAATGATTGTCCTTGGATGCATTAGCTTCATTCATATAATCGCTGACTGACAAGAAGATATAACATTTCCCTGTAGAATAAAGGTAAGGACATTTCAGTTTGTTCTATGACCTGCGCTGTTCATTTTTAATTCTATTAAATAGAATTCTTGTTCCCCTTCAAACGATCCCATTGCTTGTGTTAATAACATAGCAAATTATTATGGCGGGAATTTATACAAACAGGCGATATCGATATTGTTTTTAGCCTCACCTGTGACGTGCAATCCCATCAATGAAGAAATAACGACTAATGCCGTGTTCACGAACATTCTTCTCCTTGTACTACAAAAACATTATGGCTTTATGAAAATCAGTCGCGGTTGCGGTGTCTTTACGGTAAAGACACCGGAACGATGGCTGTTTAATACAATAATTCTGCATCTGCTGAGGATCACACACCCCGATGTCTCTCTCTAGCGCTGAGAGGATCCGTTTGGGGAATCGATTCGTTTTGTTGATTCAGTTCAAAGAACCAATTCAGACGCCTATCCATATCTCAGATGTCCGGTCCACACCAGAACATAAATAAAGCATCATTCAAAGCTATTGTGCATTTTTGTCAAATACTAAGAGAATTAAACACAATAAAGAGCTAGCAGGATGAGGCATGACCTTTTTTGAATGAATCTTCCTAGCTTTGTTACTGTATTCAGTTGTGTTCTTATATTTTAAAAAACTGTGTGATTTAACATTCAAACATTCACCCGACCTCACAAACAAAGCTGTTTATTTACACTGCGATTCTGTCGAATGAATCTTGAGAACCGGTTCCAAGAAACGATTTGTTCATAAATCACTTACGTTAGTTCTCAGAAGAGGAAACGAGTAGGAGGAGAAAAACATAAGCTGAAAAATTAATAAGCTTTATTTGCCAACATGAGCACACATACAGTGTTTTTAAAGGGAGCTATTAAAAATCCCTAAATAAATGAATAGATCTGCATATCTTAAATAATTTAATACTAGACTATTGGAAGTATACTATTTCTTGCACCCTCTATTTTTAATTCCAGGAAAGTTGTCCATGCTGTCTAAATTTAACCCAAGACGATCGCACAACTTTTATGCAAGTGTTGTCAAGCCAATGTATCCTATTGACAATACCTATGTTGTCCCATAATGCTGCAATGTAATCATTCCAGTGACAGTTTTCTATAGAACTTACTCTATTGACATATATAGAGTAACAGCTTAGTAGCAGTTTTCATAATTCTGCGTTAATATTACCATCTTCACAAAGGACAAGTTTATGCATGAATAGTATTTGCTGAGTTAAGTCGAAAGACTGGAATCTATCAGATGTCTGATCCCAAGGCACCAAAAAAACTTAAAAGACTTGTAGATATAAGCAGTCTTGCTAGAAATGTGGCCCTTTGATTGCCAGCATCAGTTGGTTCTTTGTGCAAAACCTTTTCTAGATCAGATATGATCAAGAAACGACAAAAAGGGAAAAGTCACATGGGCTCTTCATTCAGAACTCTTGTGCTCCTGCTCTAACAGAGGAAATAAAATAAATCAGGACAGTGACTGCAATGTCATGTTTTTGCTGAGAAACATGAATGAGAAATTTTTAGCATTTCCATAGAAGTTATTTGATATGCTGATTGATGATAAGCTGATTTTTTATTACATTTTATAAATGTATTATATATATATATATATATATATTTAATTTAATGTTTGTTTCAAGCAGGCTACATTTCAAGTTTTAGTTTACAATAAAAGTATCCCTGTATGAATCTCTACTACGATGGTTCTTATTCTCAAGCATGTCTCACAGTCAGCACCATCCTCAAAACCTTCTAAACACTCGACGTGAGAGGCATCACAAATCCTCTAATTGTACTCATACACTATTAAGAGGATGTATAGGATGTTATTTATTCTGTTTAAATCTGCCAAGTCAGTCTCACTGCCATGTCGTCTTGTGGCAGACATGCAGCTCTCAGCTGTTGCCATGGTGATCTGATATCTGACATTCACCATGCAGCAACAAGCATCCCTGCCGAAATGCATGGCCCAAAATAGATCTGATGTATTTTATGTGATTAGTCGGAGGGTAACTGCACTCCGGCAGCCGAATCCATCTTGGATCTGAAATGGCTTGACCGCTTTTCATTTCTAGACAGTGATTGTAACAAGCAGGCATATATATATGTATAGATATTTTACACATTTCTAATTCAACACGCATTTTTATTTTTGTATACTTTTATATATAGACAAAAGACTTGTTTATGTAAATGCTATATTTTAGTATTATTTATTTTATTTATTATAGCCGTCATATTTGAATCATTCCTATTTATGAAACGTGTTCATTTTGATTAAAATGTTTAAAAACTAAGCAACAACACACACACTGAGTTCAGCTTAGTTAAGACAGACAAGAATATGAGCAATTTATAAGCATTTCTCCTATTTTATTATCTTACCTCATTTATATTTTTACATTTTAGCACTGGTGAGTTATATGGTATCTGCTGCTTTTAAAAGTCATATGACATTCTAGTAACTTCTGTCACTTTTGAATATACAAAAATACTTGATAGATTGGATGTAAAACTTCTTAATGTGAGAGTCTTAGGATGGCCTGGGTGTTATCTCTGGTTGGTCAGATATGTTGTGTTTAAATAACAATAGAATGGTTTTGCTACACTTACCATAGTTTAACCATAGTATTTGTTGTAAAACAATGCTTATTACAATTTTACTAAAACTATAATTCATATAAATGTGCACAAAACTGTCCAGACCACGCTTGTCACGGGGTATCTGTTACTTTTCTCTGCGCTGATCAGGATGGACCAATCATAGTGAGTTTTGATTACCTGTTTGCTTTTTAAAGAGAATGTTAAAGCAAATATACGTGCAGTCATGTTTAGATTAGGTAACAATTTAACAAGGTGTTACATTTTAGCACATATATGTCTACAGTAACAAACAAAACCGTCCTGAGATAAACGGATAAACGATCGTGTTCTGAGCCGCCGCGCGCCCCCTGCTGGAGTAACCCGTATGTTCGTCATAGGAAATAGTCTGTGAATCACCTGACCCCCGCTCCGTAACGTCACGGAGCGGAACGCCATTAGATTGATGGCAGAGCTTCAACAGGAGCCAGGCGGTGTTTAACAGAGAAATCAGCGCGAAGACTTCATGCTAAGCGCGGATCGGCGGCTGTTTGTGTGTGTTGCGGTCGTCTGTGGATCTCTATGGCTGCTGTGAGCGGCTAGGGGCTCGAATCAGGCTTTGTTTTTGTATCGGGCTAAGAGTTTGGGCATGGCGGCGGCTGGAGGGAAGACGTACTCGTTCAAGGTGGTGCTGCTGGGGGAGGGCTGCGTCGGCAAAACATCTCTGGTGTTGCGATACTGCGAGAACAAATTCAACGACAAACACATCACCACTCTTCAGGTGAGAGAGTCCGCTGGACTGAGGTCAGTCTGATCCGATCTGGCTATTATTAACTTGCACGCAAGACCCGCTCGTTTGTGGTTTTATCTCCATTAGAATAAATAGGCCACCTTTTAAGAGTGTAACGATTTATCACCTAGTTTGTTTTCTCAAAACGGTCAAATTGTTTGTAAATATGTTTTATTTCCGTCACAGCAATAGATTCTGGGCCTATATAGTGATAGATATGTAGCAGAATAATAACTATAAGTATTTTAATACTGTATACTGTACTCCATACAGGCTGATAATGCACAGAATTATGTAACTGTGTCTAAAATCCATATAATATTTAACATGTCAAGCAGTGGCCTGCAGCGTGATAAGCTAATATGCTATGCTTTCATTTTTCATAAACAATATGTTGTCTAATGTTTCATGGTTGTTATGTTCCATATAAAGCTATTGTATTTAAAATCTTTGCAGCTTAAGCAGTTATTCATCAGCTGCTCATATTCAGTTACATTAGGGGACGTTTTCAGGCTTTTCTAATTTATAATAATGTTCTCTTTTATCTAGAAACCAAATTCTATTAATTCATTTTGTGATGTGTACTCATTATTGTTGTCACCGATATATGCTTTTAATGGAAATGAGTTACAGAATGAAGATCAGAAAATATTACCAATGTTTGAATTTCACATCAATACTAAATTCAGTTGTTTGATAAGTTAATTTAAGCTTATTGATTTCACCATTTTGTCATGTCATCATAGCTATGATGATATCTTAATCAAAAGCTATGATAAATCACACACAGTACACCACTGTTCAAAAGTTTGGGGTTGCTCAGCCAGGCTGACTTAATTTAACTACAAAAGCACAGGGAAGCAATGCTTGTGTACTGTAGTTCATTCCTATGTTAGCAAAGCAATTTTTTTTTTTGCAGCATTACTCTTGACTGTCACATGATCCTTCAGGAATCATTCTAGTTGCTGATTTACGCTCAAGAAACACGTCATACAACTTTTATCAGTGAAGCAGACAATTGCATCTGTTATCAAGAAAAGGATATGCATTTATTTTGTATTCGACTTTAAATATAGGTTACAGTTACAGCATTTTCTTTTAATCGCTTACTCACCCACACGTCGTTTCAAAACTTTATGACTTTTTCTTTTTTTCAATGCAGACTAAAACTTTTTGGTTACCAAGATTCTCCAGTATCTTCCTTTGTATTCCGCAGAGGAAGAAAAAAAGTTCTCGTAATATTTCGACTTTTATTCTCGTAATATTTCGACTTTTATTCTCGTAATATTTCGACTTTTATTCTCGTAACATTTCGACTTTTATTTTCGTAATATTCGACTTGTTCTCGTAACATTTAGATTTTTATTCTCGTAACATTTCGACTTTTATTCTCGTAACATTTTGACTTGTTCTCGTAACATTTCGACTTTTATTCTTGTAACATTTCAACTTTTATTTTTGATATAAGATATAAAGGTTTAGCCTGACATGAGGGTAAATTAATTATTATGTAATTTTCACATGAGTGATACCCAAGTAAGAGAGCTGTTTTACGTTAGTATGTATTTTTTTGTTTTGAAGTACCTGTAGTGTAAACCCAACATTAAATACAATGGAAATGTTCATCAATATGGTTACGTTTAGAATGTACGATGACATTTTAGTGCCAAAAAAAAAATGTAAAAAGTAAAAATCTAAAACTATGACAAAGTCATAATATTTACAAGAATAAAACAAAATAATACCCGCTTCCTCTTACTGGGAAGAGATCTAAGAACTCGCGAAAACCACTTAATATTAAGAATATGATATTTATTAAAAGGCTGAACAGGAACAACTTTTGATCTTAACAACAGATCACACACTCAGTTGACATTCCTTTGGAGGGGCACTGTAGATCTCTTATTTAACCATTTTTAATACACTAAAAAAGGCATTTATGTGTATTCGTGGGAAAAACATGCTTGGAAATAATATTTCGTGTCTTCCGTTGGATTTGTTATTTACAGTGTGCCACCCAATAACAATAGGATTCATCCCTTCAGTACTTTTAAAACAAATTCTCTGCTTTCAGTTTTATAGCAAAACACAAATGGTGTCTTGCAGTAATGCGTTGTTTAAGCTCTTTACTGATCAGATCGCTGTATTATATTTGTGGCATGTCAGACACCCAGAAATCACAATAATCTTCTGCTTTGTTTCTTTTTATATAAAACAGTTAATCTTTCAAATGAATGTGTCTTTTCCTTTCTGTGTTTCAAGTGTATAGCAAGATATAAAAGTGAAGGAACATCAGAAGGCATGGGAAAACAGGCTATAGACTTATTTATAATGAAGTCTCATTGTGATCTGGAAAATTATTGATTTACATTGCCGATTAATAAAGCGATTTCAGCTATATTTCAGGCTGTAATATATATGTCATGTTATAATATACATATTGTTTGTATTTCTCTAAATACTTTCAGAGTTTGAAAGGTGAGAATATCTCTGGGTGCTCCCAATCCAGGCCGACTTTATTCTCAAAACATTTAGACCTTTATTCTCATAACATCTCGACTTTTATTCTCGTAATATTTTGTCTTTTATTTTCGGAATATTTGACTTGTTCTCGTAACATTTTGACTTTTATTCTCGTAACATTTTAGCTTTTATTCTTGTAACATTTTAGCTTTTATTTTTGTAACATTTTAGCTTTTATTCTTGTAAAATTTCGACTTTTATTTTTGTAACATTTCGACTTTTATACTTGTAACATTTCGACTTTTATTTTTGTAATATTCGACTTGTTCTCGTAGCATTTTGACTTCTATTTTCGTTACATTTCAACTTTTGTTCTCGCAACATTTCAACTTTTGTTCTCGTAATATTTTGATTTTTATTCTTTTTATATTACAACTTTAATCTTGTAGTTTTAGATTGAACTTTTTTGATTGTGGCACTAAAACGTAAAAACGCACAGAAAAGGCTTGTGGCATCGTTACAACACTTTTAAAAACTTCTTATGTGTTTTCAATGAAATATTTCAAGCCATGTAACATGTATTCTAAAATTCCCATAACAAATAAGGACATTGACAAACAAAATATTACACATGCTTTTATAAGTTTTAAACATTACAATAGGGGTTTTAAACTGCTATGTTTGTCTTTAGATTGGTATGGCGGTAAATGGCACATCATATTAGATTTTAGAAAAAGAAAAGACTTGAATCTTTATAAATTAATACCAGTGTATGCATTTATATTTTTGTTTTTTCAGGCATCGTTTCTCACAAAAAAGCTCAACATCACAGGAAAGAGAGTGAATCTGGCCATATGGGTAAGTCCCACGTTCCACACTACGATTGTAGCATCTTGAATATAAGATTAAGCAAAGTCTGTTTTTTTTAGATGTGTGAATAGTTGGTGGGATGCTTGCAGCATGCAATCGGGTGCCTTTCACATCCTCTTTCACTTATTAAGTGATAAAGTGAGACTGGAGTTGTTTTTAAATATTTTAAATTGAGTGGATTGTTAAAAGTGTTCTTTATCAGAAAACGGAGCCTTGTGGTTGGAGGTTATGTCAGCTTTAATAAAAGATTAATTACTTTCTTTGCGATGACGTGCGAGCTAGTGATCAAACCTAGAGCATGTGTTAGAAGTAAATGAGGACAATTTTGCTTTCTCACGTTGGCTTTAAATTGTTTATTGACTTTAGAAGCAAGGGAGTCAAACACAAGAATGCTCAAAGCGTCAGATATGATATAACTTCTAAGCTCCTGACAAGATTTGATCTGATCAGCTGCCTATAGAATGCAAGATATTTGTTGAATTCTACTGCACAGTTATAGAAGTTCCAAGCCAATCAGTCTCTAAAATACATATCTAAGACTTGTCTAAGTCTTTTACTTTGTAGCCCTCCTTCACTCCAGGCCTACTATAAAGGGTTTCTTCCTACTTTACCTAGCAGTTGCATGTATTGTAATCCTTGTATTTCTGAATATGTTTGAGCAGTGAGCTGTGTCTGTTATCTGATCTGTTTCTTTATATATTGAGTACGTGTTTATGTTTATCCCAGGACACTGCTGGTCAGGAGCGTTTTCATGCCCTTGGACCTATCTACTACAGAGATTCCAATGGCGCAATATTGGTGTACGACGTCACAGATGAGGACTCGTTCCAGAAAGTGAATGTTTTCTCACTTACGTATACATATTACATATACAAATAATAAATATATTAGAACCAACAATAAATGTGTCGGTTGCAGTGTTCTCTATTGTGTATTCAATACCCTATTAAAGGGATAGTTCACCCATGGTTTTTGCTTTTTGCCTTATGTCGTTCCAAATGCGTAAGAAACTAAACACAAATTAAGATGCTCTTGATGCATTTTGAGAGCTCTCGGACCCTCCAAAGGCAGCAAGGATCTTTACACCATCAAGGCTCAGAAACATAGCAAGGACGTCTCTTATTTATATTCATGTATATACACGTATATATATATCCTCATATATATTATATTCTGTTATTTATGTGGCTTAAACGGGACCTGGGTCCTAATTACGTACCATAACATGGAAGTGTGCTGGTATGACAATAAAGAATCCTTGAGATCCATATGACATCAGAGGTTCAACCGTAGTTTTACAAAGCTACAAGGATACTTTTTGTGTGCAAAGAAACAAACGACTTGATTCAACAAGTTGTCTCCATCCTATACCCTGCTGAAAAAAACAGTATATGCTGGTTGTTAGGTATGTTTTGATGCTGGTTTAAGCTGGTTCATGCTGGTTTAAGCTGGTCCTTTGCTGGTTTCTGCTGGTCCTTTGCCAACACATGACCAGCATAAACCAGCAAAAAGACCAGCATAAAAAACCAGCATCAAAACATACCTAACCAGCATATGTTGTTTTTTTAGCAGGGTAGTGCCGTTATCACATATAATCAACATATGTCCTGTATGTACATGTATGCGTTTTTTACGCATGATGTGATACATATGTTCAAAGGAGCGAATTGTTGAATAAAGTCATTATTTTTGGTTTCTTTGCAAATTGAGATTATGGTTGTGGTTACGGTTGAATTGATAGACGATACCATCGTCCATCGCCGATAGTCATCAAGATGCTTAGCCGGCATCATGATCCTCCGCCCCGCCGCAGCACCAGCACCAAACTCGCGAAAAACTTACTTAATCTATGGCGGAAAATTTATGCCATTAATAAGTGCACCACTGATGCTGGCGAGCACGGTAAATCATTTCCGCGAGAGGAAAACAGTTGTGCGTGCAAAGAAACATGTTCGCGCTCAATATGTCATCCGCGCGCGAGTGCATCAATTGCGCTTGGATGACATATTGTGCGCTTGATGCTTTCTCACCTGCTCGTGCGAACACTGTTATTTTTGTTAGTTGTCGTTTGGGGAGCCCAAACTTGTTCTTTTGTAGCATCGCTGTGAAAATTCCCTTTTGGAGGCTTTATTTTTTTTTTAAGAGCGTATTCACCCCAGTTATTGTAGCTTGAAGATAAATGCATTAAATATAATTCATAAACATCATACTTGTTTTCTTGACAGGTGAAGAACTGGGTAAAAGAGTTGCGGAAAATGTTGGGGAACGAGATCTGTTTATGTATAGTAGGTAAGCGGCAGTCATCCTTTATTTACATTTCATTTTAAGTGTCTTAACCTGTTTGATACTTAGTAAAAGATGAAGTTGAATTGTACAATTGTTTTTATTACATTTTTATTTTTATTTTTCCCTCTTGTATCTGCCAAATATATATTGTTTAGATAACATGTAACCGGTTCCTTGTCAAAACTGGTCTGCACATTTTGTGATTATCGTCATTTTGATTACAGAGACCGTCTCTGCATTTGATAAATAAAGTTTAATTCTCGTCATAATACATTACCATTACTCTATTCTTCTATTTGATAATGTTCAGTGCTTTGCTACAATCTGTACTGTTAAAAGCACTATATAAATAAAAGTGACTTGACTTGACTTACAGCATTTATAGGAAATGATTGTGTTTTTTTTTATTATTTATTGGTATTTAGCAAGTTCTAAAATGAGTGTAAAGTGCAGCATGAGTATATTTAGTATGTAAGTTTGCAAACAGAAGGAGTTATTGGAATTCAGTAAGGAGGGGGAGGAGGAGACGCTTCCTGAAGTTAATTCAACAGCAAGGGGCTGAGTGCTCAAATACGCATGGTATCAGGGGTCTTCACAGTTGCTAGGGTGACTCCCCCTGGACTAATGTGTTGGCTTATAGTGTGGATGGCCCTTTGCACACACTGTAAAATAGACAAATGGTCCTTACACTGCAAATAAATAGATGAAATCTTGTTGTTCTCACACTGACCTTTCCCAACAGTGGCTTGTAATGGAAACCTGCCAATAATGTGGATGAAAGTGACGTTGTACAAAGACTTCAAGCTCTCTATCTTCCCCCTGTACCTGACCTCATTCTCTCTTTCCCACGCCGCTGCTCCTCAGCCCTGCTGATGCTTCTGTTAAACCCCTCTGAGAATTTGTATCGAAACTGTTTGGTTTACAGCATTTAGGTTCAGCATACTGTCTAGTCTTATGTGTTTTCTAATGTTGTTGGAAAAGGAATTTCTCCACGTTGACCTGAAATTCTTTTAATTAAATGCTGGTGATTTCATTGGTTGGCTTGTTCTTTTGGGGAATGCTGGACTCGTTCATTGGCTGGCTTTCAGAGCAGACCATATACAGTCTTTAATTGTATTGGTTGATGTGCTCCTTTAGTGCTTGTCTGTGAAGTCCTTTTTTTTCATCATAAGTTCTGGTATAATAGCTGTCTTTCAGCATGAGTTCAGTGCTTTTTTACGAACTTTACTGGTTGGTGTCTGGATTCAGTCTTATGTGATACCGTACACTAATCTTGCAAAAAATGCTGTGCAGCTTGTTCATAAATACCAGTTAGTGAAGGATTGAATATCAGCTTTGTTCATTGGAATCTGTGCAGCCAGTAATAAATGAGTTAAACTTCATTATTTAATGTAATGACATCAGGTTCGGGGCTCAACAAAAAGTTTTGGTCTACAAATTGTATTATTTTTCTATTGTTGATCATGCATTCATTTTTATGCTTAAAAAAAAAATATATATATATATATAATGCATGTTTTTAAATGTAAAAAAAAAAACTTATTCACATCAAGGCTGCATTTGCGTGTTAATAAATACTGTAATTTATTTCGAATAACCAGCAATATTTACTTTTTTTGTGAAAAAAGTGTGACTGCCATTCAAATGGTTCTTGAAATTCTTAAAGTAAATTATAGTTAAGAGACATAGCTTGGTAAAGGAGACAGTCTGTCCCAGAAGCACAGCAGTGCAGTTCGTTCCCGGGCACAATATTGCGCTGTCATCACTGCACCAGTGCAGCTATAGACAAACACACACCGAGCGTATGCTTCACGGACGGATCGGTTCTTTATTAGCATCACTGTAAATGCTGCACAGAGTTCAAGCATGTGAGTGTGTGCTGTCATGCGTGTGTGTTTGTTTGGGGATGTGGCTGCTGTCAAATTGTGTGTGCTCACAGATCATTCCACACTGTTGCTACAGTCGGGATATTAAAGATTAAAATGTGTGCTAGGCCTGAATGTTTCATGAAGAGCAACCTCACTAGAGCGTGGCTGGTGTTTACCCATGTCATGGTGCAGGGAAGATGCTATTGGCTGGAGTAGAGGAGACGTCAGGACTGAACGAGGATTACATCAGCGAGAGACAGAGTGAGTGAGAATGGATATATTAATGTTTACTCCTATATCCAGAAATGTAGCTTCTGCCTGACTTGTTTTGGAAATTAATTGTCTGGCAGCTGTGTGTAGATATATTTTTAGTGACTAAGACGCTACTTGTGAAGTGATGTACTATTTATATAAGAAATAGTGTACACTGTTTTATTGTTGCACAGAGGCATAAATATATTGTGGAATGTTTTAAATATGAAATTATGTAATTGGATTAATTAATAATGACTCACGGGTCTCGAAACCTGACTTGACTGCTTCTTTAGAAGGCAGTGCTCATGGAGTGAGATGCTTATACAGAAACACAGTGCAGTGGCCAAATACAAATATATGCATGCGTACATACCCTATTGTTCAAAAGTTTGGTGTTGGTAAATAGGGCTGCACGATTAACCTTTATCGCATCGATATCAAGGTTTTAACTCCCGCGATTACCTAACCTCAGGAGTC
>JAUCMT010000088.1:14342371-14354086 GCA_032357475.1 Enteromius thamalakanensis
GTTAGTGTATCGATTATTTATTGCGACAGAGGGCACAACAATATATTGCAATATCGATTTTTTTCCCCACCCCTAATAAATATGCACAAAAACTTTTATTTTGGATGCGGCAAATCCAATTGATCATTTACAGCGCATATACCGTATAAAGGCCAGTGTCATTGAAGCCAATACTAATTATTTATTTTTAATAATAATAAAATTGTAATAATACTCTTTTGTATCATGCAGTCTCGTGACTTGATATTAAGTATGTTTTCCTGCTCTTCTCTTTTGTTACATTAGTGAACATGATCCGCTGTCCAGTATGTCAGCAGGAGTGTATGGATGTAGAGGTTTTGGACAATTTCTTTGTAAAGGACTCTGTTGAAGTGCCCAGCAGCACAATGGAAAAGAGCTGTCAGGTGTGTATTTACTTCTGTCCGTCAGTGTGTATTCTACACCACTATTTAGATGCTCCTCAAAGGAACTGTATTGATCAGACTAGCAGTTATAAGAATGAAATAATGTCCCTGATGAAATGCATCTCTGCGTCTTCTGCTCTCAGCTCTGCATGAGTTGTGACGATAACACAGAGGCCAGTGGTTTCTGCGTGGAATGCGCCGAGTTCCTGTGCGTCACCTGCATCGAAGCTCATCAGCGTGTGAAGTTCACCAGAGATCACACAGTTCGGCAAATAACCGACATGTCGTCAGGTTTGACCTTAATCTTTTGTAAATCATGTCAGCTTGTGAGAAGTAGAGCAATACTTTGCAAACTAGCAGTGCATTTCTATAGTTACACATGAGTTTGTCTTCCTGTTTTCAGAGGCAATGGGTGCTTCCACGCAGAAGCCCGTCTTCTGCGACATTCACAGACAGGAGCCGTTGAAGCTGTTCTGTGAAACCTGCGATCGCCTCACCTGTAGAGACTGTCAGCTACTCAAACACAAGGACCATAAGTACGGCCCACAATAATGACGGCGTTAAAGGAATAAATGAGGAATTCTTATCCCACTAGTCTCATATTAACATGTATAATGTTCAAAATGGATAGTTCACCCAAAAACAAAAATGTTAACATTTATCACTGCCAAAAATGCTTATCTAGCTTCGATTGTTTGTCATGTTTCCAGACAAAATATCCACAAATTCTCAAATAATGAAGGAATTTCTAGACTGGTAAAATTGTTTGTTTTCAGAAAAAACAAGTAAAAATTAAAAATTTGTATTTGTTTTTTCTGAAAACTTTTTGCTTTTTGAAATTTGTGCTTCTTAATTGAAGAATTTTGAGATATTTTGGCTGAAAACAAGAAAAATCTAAGTTAAAATAGCATTTTTTGATGTTTTATTGACTTTTTATTTTTTTTAAAATGTGTGTGTCCATATAATTAAAGTCAGTGGTCACCAAAACTGTTGGTTTACCAACTTTCTTAAGATCTTCGAAAGATCTTCGTCTATGTTCCACAAAAAAAGGAAGTCATACACATTTTGGACAACATAATAAAGTAAGTGACGATAGAATTTTAGTTTTTTTCTGTGAAATAAATATTAATATGAATCTAGTGCGGTAAGCATTGCTTAAGTTATCTGAAACGTTTTGCATTTTCATGTTTTGTCCTGTTCAGTGTCATGGAGTACATAGATGTTCGTTATCCTATAGTTGTGTGTTGCTGTAACGTGTATGCGAATATCAATGACATCATCAGTATTAATGACTGAACATAGAGCTAACAGAGAATTTTTCCTGTACAGTTACCAGTTTCTAGAAGATGCGTATAAAAACCACAAGGAACATCTGGAAAGTATGACCTGCCAACTTCAAGAAAAGAAGAAAGTTATAGAGGACATCTCTAATACCATAAACAACGGGTATGTTGTATTTATTAATTTACTATAATTAATATTAAAGCAACCTTTTAAAGCCAGAGATTGCAACTCACATGGGGGTTCATTATGTACCCTAATATAAATTTTTTTTCTAGCAATGCTTGACTCAAAGATATTTGACTGGAAAATGTAAAATGTGGGAAGCCTCTTAAGATGTGTAGTACGTAAAAAATATTTTTATTTGTTCTTATGGCATGTTTGTCCTGTTCTTGTTAGTCTTCAACAGGTGGATGAAAACCGCAAGACTGTGGCTAACGAAATAAAAAAATCCATCTGCAATCTCATAATGGAGATCAACAGGAAGGGGAAGTTATTGGTCAATCAACTCGAGGTAGTGTTCAGTATTTCGTCATCAATAGCAGTGCTTCCCAACTGGTTGTCTTAGGTTTGTTATAGGTTATGTAGAGCAAGGGAAAATAAAGTCGTAAAACCTAAATAATAAAGCATAATTGACAAAGTCAAATACATGCATCCTCACTAAAAAACATGGATGCCATCTAGACTACATAGAATTAGGGCTGGGTGGTCTTTTGCATAGGACAGTGGTTCCCAACCTTTTTTAACTCACGGCCCACACAGCCAAACACGTATGTTTCCGCGGCCCACTGCAAAAGAATTTAAACGATTCCGCTTTTTGTGTCGGGTTAACCAAGTACTCAGAAGCAAGGCTGTTAATTGTATTTATTGAATAAACCGACATGCTGGTTTGTTTACATGAAGTTACCACAATTCCTTGTTCTCAGGCAGTTTGGCGTGACTTTTTGTTTGAAAAATAGTTTTTGAGCTCGTAAGTCATGACTTCAATCCTCGACTTATGAGCTCAAAGACCTACTTGAAAAAACCTTTGTTTACCAACAGGTTTACCGCTAATCAGGGAACCGGCTTTACTGACTAGCTACACATGATTATCCCATGCTATATATCGCCCAGCCCTACATTACATAGGATTGAGTTGTGACAAAACATGCTATCAGTACAAAATACAATTTGGAAAAAAACATTTTTGGTCACCATTTGATATCTAATGTAAAATCTTTGAACCAGTTGAAAAGCACCGTTGTCAGATTTCATCATCGTGAACTGTGTGAGGTTACATAAGCATGTTTATTTAGGCAATCACAAAGGACCATGAAACTTTCCTGAAAAAGCAACAACAGGATGTGACATCACTCTCCACACATCTTGATCATGTGATCAACTTCACTAAATGGGCCACAGCCTGTAATAGTGGAACGGCCCTACTGTACTGTAAGCGGTTGGTAAGTGTCTTTCTACCACAGACGAAAATTAAAAATATCGCATCTGTTCAGTTTGATTATTATTATTTACTTTATATACATTTTGCAAGATGTGCACAATGGTCTTAGTAAACTCAAATAATCACAGTAAGAATGATGTATGTTGAATGTACTAGTTGTGGTCAGCCTGCGGTTTGGCTGATGGTCTCTCACCTTCCTTTTCTCGTCTCAGATAACTTGTCAAATCCAGTACCTCATGCGAGCAAAGTGCAACATCTCATATATTCCCTTGAATTTGGTTCGCTTCCAAAGTCGATCTGCTTTTTGGGCCTCAAATGTGGATCTTGGTAAGATTTTCACAAAAACAGTTTTTTAATGATTGATGTTTTGAAACTGGGAGAAAAATGAAGGCCTTAAAAAAAAAAGCTCTTTTTTATGGAATATTTTTAATTCTAAAATCATCAAAAAGAATCATGTATTTTTGTCACATGGCTTATATTGTTCTTTAAATTGTCTTTGTGTTGTGAAAATGCTTCTTAAACAATATATTTTCTTAAATTATTACCATGCTTAAAAGCACCAACATTGACTAAATAAAAAGAGGCCATTTCTCAAATGCTTACATTTAAACCAGTTACTTCAATCAATCACAATACTGGTAGTGATTACAAAGTAATGATCTCTTTGAGCCATTTCAGACTGGTTTCAGATCCAAAAATAGTACGGAAACAGCTTTTGTTAATATTACAAATAATCGTTTCCTTGCAGCTGATTTTGGTCTTCTGTTCGTTCTTATTCTTCTAGATATTAGTGCTGCCTTGGATACTATGTTTGGATAGAAGTAGCTGATGATGCCTCTGTTTGGTTTTCATCTTATTTAAGTAATAGGAAGCAATTTTGTTCAGATCAAGAATGCTCAGTCAGAGCTTCTTACAGTTTCTCAAGGTGTTCCACATGGGTCTGCATTGGGTCTGCTTAACTTCATAAATATTTCAAATCTTCAGTTGTACATTCCTTCATGTTCCTCTGCAGTTATTGAGAGTTCCAAATTTCTAGTTGAGTTCCTTTGGAAGTAGGGCTTATAGTTGTGTGGCACCAAAATTATATAATTCTTTGTTATTGCACATTTGTCAGCTGGATTCTATTTCTCTCTTTAAATCTCATATTAAAAAGCATCTTTAATATAGTTTTTAGTGATTTGATTGTTTGATTTGCACTTTTGTGTGTTTTATATAACTTAGTTTTCTTTTGTTTTATATTTTCAGATGTTGTTCACTAATTTTAGTAAACCATGGCAATATTTATACTAATTTGTTACCTCTTTTTGATTTAATTATAAAAAGGGAGATAATTTGTAAATTCTGGCCAAGAATATAAATATATATTAGGCTATATTGCTGTTTATGGATTATAAATTTAGGACTTCACATTGGCTGTTTTAGTAGCATTAAAAAAACGCAATGATTATTTAAACTGAGAATATATTTTTAAGAAAGGGTGCAAAGAATTGTTTTAGAACTCAACAAAACAGAGGTCCACTAAGTAGTGTGCATGTCAAATATGTCTATTTTCTATGCGTGTGTAAAAGAAAGAAATTATTGCAATGTACAAATATTAATGTCAACTGTAAATTTTTCCCAGGTTCTTTAGTCGTTGAAAAGGCTCCAATGCGTCATCCCAGTGGACCTCAGCCATATGCTTTCCAGCAAATGAACCCAGGCCCTAGACCTGACGGTCTTCAGACAGGGTTCCCAAACTCACAGTCCCAGCAGCAACAACAGCAGCGGCAAAGCACATTGGCCCAGCTGCAAATGCAGGTGGAAAAACTCTCCCAGCACCCCAACCGCCACCAAGCGCCCAACCAGTGGTCATGGTACCACGGTATACGCTTACCAGGGCCAACTCCACATAGACCCATGCAGGGTGGATCACCCTCTCAGCCGTTACCCAGCATGCCTCAACATGGGCGTCGATATGGTGCACGGAGCCCGCCACCTATGCTCCAGCCCACTAACCTACCTCCACAGGTGAAGTGTGAATTTTTTTTTTTTTTTTAAATTACAGAAAATTTTATCATATCTGAAGAATCATGGGACACCGAAGACTGAAGGAAAGGCTTTGCTACCACTGGAATAAATAAAATATTTTAAAGCTAAATTATTATAACATTTTGCAGTATTTATTTTTTACTGTAGTGTTATTGTATTTTTTCAAGTAAATGCAGTCTTTTTTAAGAGGCTTGGTGAATAATTCTATTATTTCTTTTGACTGGTAGCGTACAGTAGGAAAATAGCCAAAAAATACTTTGTATGGGTCAAAATGATCTATTTTTCTAAAGGATCTATGTTAAAAATCATTAAGATATTAATTAAAGATTGTGCTCCAATAAATATCTTGTACATTTCCAACTGTAAATATATCCCAACTTCATTTTTGATAAGTAAAACGCATTGCTAACAACTTTAAAGGGTATTTTTCTCTGTATTTAACTGGTTTTTTTTGGAAGCCTGAGATTCCAGATGTTCAAATACTTTTATCTTGGCTCCTGGCTGGCTCGCTCACTCTCTCCTTTAAGGGGCAGTAGTGGGCTAATACATAGAGAGTTGGGCTTGTAACCCAAAGGTTGTGGGATTGAGTGCAAGGTCCGGTGGGAATTGCAGGTGGTAGGAGTGAATATCCAGCGCTCTCTCCACCTTCAATACCACAACTGAGTTGAGACCCTTGAGCATGGCACCATACCTGGCCACAAGTCTCTTCATTTTGACTTTTTTATTGTCCTGTCCTAATAAACCATACATCAGTGTAAAGCATATTTATTCAGGTGTCACGTAATCTCAGTTTCAATAGTTTGAAAATGTAGGTCCAGGGCCACACACACACACACACACATATATATATATATATATATATATATAATGCTCATTAATGAATGGAAGAACAAGTGTCTAATTCTGAACTTGCTGTTTTTTCTTTCATTAAGACTTTGAGAGGTCTTATCAATAATCCCACCTACCCTCCTAAACCGATGGAGGTAATGCAAAGATCCCGCTATCCTCACAGTGCTGCTTTTTCCAGTGGAGCTTCACTTCCCACTACACAGACGATTAATCAGGTGAGTGTGCTGGACATCAACATAGTGTCAAAACTGCCTGCTTGACAAGTCAACAAACAAATCTATTGTTTTGAGGGAATTTTGAGCTTGAGACTTAAGAATAAGTGTGCAGTTTTGTAGTGGATCTCATTCGGTCATGCATTATAGGTAGTTTACATGGAGAAATCAGATACTGAAACTACATTAATCAAACACATACAGTTTTTATGATCTCATGTGAATCGAGGCTACATGGAAAATATGGAATTATTTAATCACACAACATCTTTACTGCTTATAGTTGGATTGGATCTCTATATAGTGAATATACTCCATGATATAAGTTCCAATATTGAAAAAAGTATTTTTTATACATTTTCTAACCAATGGGACCAGATTTTTTATACCCGATGTACAATTGTTCATCATTGGTCAATTTTTTTAGACTGCGGGGAAGATCATGTTACTTGCCTTTATTTATTGAACATGAAAGAAAAAAATAATAATCCATAAAAACATGATATAATTCTGTCAGAATATTTCTTGCCATGAAAATAGCCACAGAAGCTGGAATGGCATTAAACACAAACAGTCAAACCGCTTATAGTTGGACAAAGCAATTTGTGTAAGATATGCATTATAATTTCATACAAAAAGTGCAAATGCATAGTTAAAATATGGTTAAGAAAGCAAAATGTTAAAATATTTTGTCATATTCAATTCTAAAATGATACCCTTAAATAATATTCATATTTTTTAGTGGCCTGAAAGGGGGAGAAAAAAAATATATATATTAGATATATAAGATAAATATAAATATATATAGATACAAAATTCTGTAAAAGCTGTAGTATTGTGAAAAATGTTAAAATTCTTTATAAAGATATTTTATAATGGAACAAATGTCTGTGTTTTGCACTTTTTAAGCAGAACATGCAGGCAACGTCGTACCTGAACAGGAGATTTGAACCCAGCATGCAGCTGTCTTCTCAAAGGCCCGGTTATCAACCCAGTCACCTCTCCACACCCACAGAGAGAACTGGTATGCTGCTTCAGCAGAAACTATTGTATTGGTTACCACGTTGTTTTGTCTTGATGATTGAAGACATAAACGCTCGATGCCCCTGTCTTTATTCTGTGTTATTAGCTTTGTTTTACAGTGCTGATTATTGTCTTGATTTTTATTAAACTTTTAGTACAAGGAAGACAAATGTCCGTCACATCATCAGAACCAAAGACCAGGTAAATATTTTTCTAATATTTTTTTGTTAATTCAAGGTTTTGAGTTCATTAGGTGATTGTGTTTAGATTTCTGTAGTTAATTCATCCAGAAATGCCTAACAAACAACCATCTTTGCTAACGATTAATCATATACAAAATAAAGGTTGTTGTTTACATAATATATGTATGTGTACATGTATTATGTATATATAAATACACATACAGTATATATTTAGAAAATATTTGCATTTATGCATTTGTGTTAATACTATATTTTATATTGTTTTTAAAATATAAACATCTTTCATAAATATGTTGGTATTTGTATATACATAATAATTATACACACACACACACACACATATTTATATATACATTTCTATCTAGAATGTAAATATGCACACATATACATATTAAGGGTTGGGTTTTAGATTAATTTTTTTTAATCTAGATTAAAATGGCTCATTTGAATTCTTCCAAAGGCATTCAGAATATGTGTGCTACCTAAATAATGACTAAAAGTAAAGCCCTATTCAGACGGGTCTAGTTTTTCAAGGGGTCGTCGTTAGACAATGTTTTTTTTACAGACGTACTTGGTGATTTCAATCCCGTCCGAATCTGCCATATCTGTGTTTTTCTCTGACATCCTCTGTGATAATTCTAGCGTCCGAATGCGATTTCTGTGATATTATTTTTCACAACGCATTTCCATGTGAGTTTTAGCCAACGCGATATGCCGTAGATGCTCTTACGTTTAATATATTTTGGCATCCGCGCTAAAATATCAAGGTGAAAGTAACCATAGTTTGCTTAGTACAGACCCAGCTCCCAACCCAAATTTATGAATAGATAAATTTTTTATCACGTGGTAAGAGTCTCACGTTAACGCATTTATTTATATATATATATATATATAAACATAACTATGTCATTGCATACTGATTTGGGATTGATCTTCTTTCTTGCATTTACCTGTGTGTTTAATTTTTTTTTACCATCTGTAAATGAGAGGTAATGAAAGTGTATCATAGTGTACATAATTGTTTAAAAGGAATGTCTACGATATTTAATAACTCCCATTAAATGAATGAAGCCGTTAACACTGCAAGCACTTGTAGCTTTATTTATTATGATAAGAGTAAAGATTACTTTTAGAGCTTGTTAGTTAATTTTCAAATTTCACTAGCTAGCTACTCTGTACCTATCAAATTGAAAATATCTCTCACTTTTTTTTTTTTTTTTTAAAGGAAAATATGCTAACTATTTCTTGTTAAATTTGACAGTAAGCTTTTATTTTTTTTCCCAAGCCCTGGCTCCTGGAAGCGTGTAGAAGCCCCCCAGAGTGGCCCATCAAACCCCTCCACCAAGAGGAGACGCAGGTCGTCTCCAGGGCCGGTCATTGTCATCAAAGATGAACCAGAAGATGATGAAGTTCATTTTGTAAGATTTTACTCATTCTGCACCAGATCAGAGATATGAAATAGATTTGAACATCAGATTTGACATCTTAACACCTAAAAAGACCATAAAATTCCCTGTTTTTGTCCCACATTTTTAAAATTGGAGCAAATATTTAGTTTGGTACACACAAGTTTTTCACAATCTTTATATATATATTATATATATATTGTGTATGTGGTACTGTAGGTAAACACCAATGCTAAAGCCAGTCTTCCGGACAGCACAGGCGTTCAGTCTCAAACCCCACAAGGTGAGCAGCAGTCAGAGAAGACCCCAGAAGCAGATGAAGACCCCAATGAAGACTGGTGCGCAGTGTGCCAAAACGGAGGAGAACTGCTCTGCTGTGACAAATGTCCCAAAGTCTTCCATCTTAGCTGTCATATTCCCACACTGACTGCTTCTCCAAGGTATAAAATCAATCAGAAGGGATTAAGCCATATTTGCCATATTTTCGGTTTTGTTTAGTTTGACATATATTGTGACAAAGCATAATGGCCCAACACGCTACTTATTTTAACATAAAAGGTTTTTGTAGTGTTTAAATATGTTTTAAAGAAGATCTATCGTTTCATATTTCCATGTGACACTATAATATCAAGACTTGATGTTATTGCGACAAACGCGTTATTGCGATATCACGATACTAGGGGCTGGGCGATATATTCATTGATATATTATGCGCATCTCATCAGTAAAGCCGGTTTCTTTGATCAACGGTAAATCTCCATCACTTGTTTTCAAATGGAGCAACAGTTAAAACAAAGAGCCGTAGATCACTGACAAGCAACCAAATATCAAGTTCAGTATCGCAAATGAGTCACTCGTGATACTGAACGCGATATTTCGTGGCTTGTCAGATTTACAGCTAATCAAAGAACTGGCTTTACTTACGAGATGCGCATTACTATATCACGCAGCCCCACACACAGTGGTGGACAGTAACGAAGTAGCTTAACTTCGTTACTGTACTTAAGTACATTTTTCAAGTATCTGTACTTTACTGGAGTAGTTTTATTTTAGTTACTTTCAATTTTACTTCACTACATTCCTAACCATAAGATCGTACTTTTTACTACACTTCATTTCATAAAACATATCGTTACTCATATATCACGCGCTCTGAGACGAGTAATTCTTTAACAAACTGATTCTTTTAAATGAACCTGCTTTGCAAATCACACTAAACGATTTAATCTCGAATTGGAAAGATCGGATTGCACTGGGTTCTCGATTCGTCAGCTCACTGATTCAAACGATTTGTTCAGAGCTAGTCTCCAGTGAACTGAACAACTGGGGCGCGCGACTAATGATGCATAAAGTAAGTTACTAATGTTGAATTGTAGGATTAATTACTTTAACTGAAAATAATATTTGGGTGAAAATGGTTAGTTTGTTACACTGCTGTAAAGAGCTATCTATTTAAACCCACTGAGATCAATGCAGACACATCAACATCAGTGTCAGTTAGACAGATAAGAATGTTAATTCATAACCATACTGAAAAAAAGTTGGTCTAAATATTGTTATCTGATGCTAACAAGCTTGCTGGTGCTAAGTTATAGACATTTTTAAATATTTTTTAAATAATATAAATATTTTAAATAAATATTTTTTATAGATTACATCTGAGGGGAAGAAGAAAGGATGTGATTTTCAGGTAACTACAGTAATTATCAAAGTGGGAAGTAATGCCCTCTAGGGTGTTTTTACAACACAGAAAAGGTTTAAGGAAAAAAATATGAAAATATTATTTTTTCCTTCAAATGTTTATTCTCATGTCATATTCAGCTGTGACGTTCTGCAAAAAATAACCTAAACTTCAAAACCCTTTCTTACTGGTGAAAATTAAGCTGTTTTCTCTCGGGTACATTGCAGTGTAAGCTTCACTGTGAACATTGTTACATCGTGCTTATCAACGTAGTCCAATCAACACAAAAATATGCTTTATGTAATGCTAAGATTTTGAGCATGGTCACCTTGCTCATATGCAACAGATGTAATTGTAGTTTCATTCTATTAATTTTACTATTATGTGTGTGTGTTGTGTTTGTGTGTATCTATAGTGGTGAGTGGTATTGTACATTCTGCCGTGACCTTACCTCACCTGAAATGGAGTATAATGTCGGTGGTAGCGGAGAATCGAACAATGTGAAGCAGGATCCGGATTCTGAGACTTTCACTCCAATGGATAAGAGAGTATGAATTGATTTCAATTAAATAACTGATTTAACATAATTTTCCATTTAGTTCCGCTTTAAACGATATAGTAAAAAAAAACAGTTACGTTACAAATGTGTTTTTTTTTATAATTGCTGCAATTGTTTGTTGTGTTCATGCAGAAATGTGAGCGACTGCTGCTTCGTCTTTACTGCAATGAGCTCAGCACGGATTTTCAGGAGCCTGTGACACCATCGGTAAGATCAACCATGTCATATGGCATTCTAGATGCATTTTTTTTTCATTCAACAAAAACATTTGAAACACGTATATGGGTCTAATAAGATAAAGATAAAACAGTAACTGTTTCCCAAAGTACGCACTATACACTATGCACTTATACACTATATACTCAACCATGTAGTGTATGAATTTTATTGGGTTAGTTTGTCAGCTAGTATGTTAGTCCGATAGCCCCTCCCCCTTTATGAAGTAATTAAAGCTGCAGGTCTGGGAGTACACAAAGTGCCCAAAGTTCCACACGTTTCGGTTAAGTGCATCATCTGACTACTTAAACTACTTGCATTATTTATACTACTATGGCCTGGTTTCACAAACGGGGCTTAGCTTAAGCCAGGACTAGGCATTAGTTTAATTAAGATATTTAAGCAACTTTTA
>JAUCMT010000088.1:14395856-14406805 GCA_032357475.1 Enteromius thamalakanensis
AAAATCATTTGGCCAGAATAAAAGATGACAGTTCCCACACACATTACCTCAGCCATGAGATACAAAACAAACTAATTTAGATCATCTCTTCAGAGACACTACGCACCATTGTGAGACACATCCATTTGGCCAAATATTTCTCTATCATAGTTAGGGGGGACATAGTTTCCTGCAAGTCACTGCAAGAGTTCACCAATGACTGGCGAGGACTACATCTGCGTGTCATATCTGAAACCAGTTCTTAATTTATTCAACACAAAGATCCTGGCTGTGAATAATGAGGACTCTGACCTGACCAAGACAATAAAAGCTAAAATTCTTAAGTACATGAATAAAAATTATGATGATGAAGATAATCAAGAACTGCTGGATAGTGCATCCTTCCTATATCCAAGGTTCAAGACAAGTTACATTGCTGCAGACAAACTTCTAAACATCAAGGCCAAGGTGATGTCTGATATTAAAGATATTTCAAACGTGTGTTGGTGTATAGTTAAATTGAGTGGTAGGTTAATATAGTATACACATATTTATTTTCTATTGTTTGTCTGTTTGGTCTTATAGAATGCGATGCATACCACAAGGAGAGAGAATGAAGACACAGACCTACCATAAGTGAAAAAAATCAAAGAAGTCTTTGGGAAGCTTTTTCAAGACCGAGGAGAAGGGGAGGTGGAGGGATGCCTAACTAGATATGTAAGGGAAGTAGACAAGGTTTTTTAAAGCGGAGGCAAACAAACGGGATTGGATACTGATTAATAGGCTGATTAGCGATAATTCGAAACCAGCTGTGGCTAAGCGTTCATGCATGCTCCTCCAGAAACTTAGCTCAGGAGGGATTGTGGACATGCCAGCGTGCAAGCTTGAAACCAGAAATGGTGGACATGCTGGTTTTTGTAGCCTTAAACATTTCAAGCAGCTAGTTTCTGCCATTGTGGCTAGTTATTGTTATTTGAGAGACATTTCAGCCTGCTTTTTCGTTTTGATGGTTTGATTACCAACAAACACTTATTTTTCCTTAGGTCTGTTCTAGAGACATGTTTTTACAATTAACTTTATATGTTTTTGAGACCTATTATTTAGTACTTTGGTTACAGAGACATATTGTTACACTTTCATTTATTATGTGGCCCAGTTTCTGTTATTGAAAGAATGAATTTCTTTTTGAACCATGTTTGCATGATTATTCTCATTGTCATGTGCAGCATAAAAATACTTAGTGTGCTTATTGTTGTAGGATGTCGGCACCTACAGCTGCAGGAGGAGGACCAACCGGTGGCCACAGATATTGTTTTACATTATTGTGGACACGGCGGTAGATAATGCATAAGTTATCTTTACAGCTGTGGATCCCTCTTGGAACCAGTCAAAACTGTTTAGGCTTTTCCTAGAAGAGCTGAGAAATTCTCTGGTCTCTACAACAATTTTGAGGAGAGATCATGAGTGTCGCTGCTGCACTGGTGAGAGAGATTCAGTCTATTCAGTGCAAATGAATAGACAAATCCACAGACACCTGTCGCTCAGGAATGAAGAGGAGAAGATGCATTTTGTGCACAGGAGAGAAAAAAAAAAACAGTCATCATTTGCATCTGTTGTGGACACTTGCAAAGAGCACCAAGTGATATGTCCTGCTGGAGAGACTGAACACACACACACACTAAATAGTCCTCAACTCTTGAGCTGTTGTTCAGTTTATTTGAAGTTGTTGCATTTTGGTTCATAATAAATTATGTTCATAAATCTAATTCAGAGTAAATTTTTTTTTAACAGAAAAAAATGGAAAAGTGAACCACTAAAGGATTTTAAGGTTTTAAACTGGTTTTACCATCAAGAAAAGACATTTTCCATCAAATGGCAGCAGGTGCATAAATACACTTACTGTGTTTTTGTTTACTCGATGTAGTTCTGAGAGATGAGGTACTTATTTAGATTTTTCCAGTCATATCAAGGTAAGTGCAGAAAGGTCTCTCTCACACACACTATAATATGTTGCTATACTCCATATAAAAGCCAGAATCTACCCTTTCTTTGCGCACAGAAATATCTAAAGGGTTAATGGTGCCAAATGATGATCAACAGTAAAAATTATAAATTTTCCTTCTCAACAGGGAAAACCTTAACAATCAAGATTGCATGATTATATGGTGTCATGGCAATGGAATCAAAAAATGTGGTTATAACGGAAGTCAATGGCCCAAAACAGTAAATGAGGGAGAAAAATAAATAAATCTGTTGCTGCAAAAAAACTAACGATGAATTAAAGCCAATGTTGTTAGTGATCTTTAACATGTCCATAACTTTAATAAATGTAAAAATAAATGCAGTTCACAATTACCTTTAAAAATAAAATAAGACATAATTTCTGAAATTGGTAATTAAAGAGTCAAAATCCTGATTTTTCTTTAAACATTTGGTAGTTTTGGTCAGGACTGAAGTTAACAGATTTATTATCCGAGATATTTTTAGAGCATTTAAATTAGTAGTATGTTTTGTCCCCAAACATAACAAAAAAGTAGCAAATTTGAAAAATCCGTCATGGTATTGATGGTGAAGAGTGCCCTGGAAGTTCACTCCCACTACCTGAAATTCCAAACGGACCTGGGACTCGAACCTGCAACCTTCAGTGGCTTTCAAAGCTCTACATGAAGAACCTGCAACCTTCAACTTACAGCTCCAACTCCTATCCATTAGGCCAGGACAGGTTGAAGAGCCAGCCCTGTACATTATGTACTTCTCATTCATCTGTCATACCTGATTCAGCTTATCAGCCCATTAGTGTAAACTGCAAGACCTGAAGTGGATGTGTCAGATATAGGGAGACGTACAAAATGTGAAATGCTCGGGGTACTTCAAATAGAGCTTGAGATGGACAGGAGCAGTTGTGGCTGGAACCAGCTTTCAGGTGTCATCCAATGAGCTTTAACTTCAGCCATATTCATGTATTTGACAACACACATTAAACAATGCATTTACATTCTCCTACTGCAGATCAATGAAATCATCCAGTGCAACGTTCTTTATATCATATATGTTCTTTATTTATTCAGAATCGTCAACTGTTGGACATTCAGGTGCGGCGTGACCGTAGCCTTAATTTTACACAGATGCGTATTTTCCGGTGCCATATTAATTTACTCAGCCATTTAAATCTCTTTCCACACGAGGAACACAAATAGCGTCTCACATCCAGATGACTCTTCAGGTGTATCCGCAAGTGTGATTGTAAAAGAAATTTTTTAGCGCACTTATCACAATTAAATCGCCTTCCTCCAGAGTCGACGGGCGGGGGATTTTCGAAATTGCTCCTTTTTTTAAACCTCTTGGACCTCTGTCGATTCGTTCCAGGATGACTCAGCAAATGACGTTTCAGGTCTCTTTGGTACGTAAAACCCATTTCACACTCGATGCACTCGAAAGGCCGCTCTCCAGTGTGAGTGAGATAGTGAGTCTGGAGGGTCTCTGCAACTCTGAAACCCTTCCCACACTGATCACACGTGTAAGGCTTCTCTCTGGTGTGAATTCTCAGGTGAGTCTTGAGGGTTCCTTTCAGCGTGAAGCTTTTTCCACAGTGATGGCACATGAAGGGCGTCTCTCCAATGTGAGTTAGGATATGCTTCATAAGATCTTTTCTGCTGGCGAAGTTCCGTCTGCACTGATGGCATATAAGAGAGTTCGCTTTTAAGTGCGATTTTACGTGGTTATTAAGGGTTCCTTTATGTCTGAAATTCTTTCCGCACCGATCACATTTAAAAGGCTTCTCTCCGGTGTGAATTCTCATGTGATACCGAAGATTTGTTTTCTGCGAGAATCTTTTCCCACACAGGTTGCAGCCGAAGGGGGTTTCTCCAGTGTGAGTCCTCATGTGGCAATCGAGGGATTCTTTATATGCAAAGTTATTTCCGCACTGAGTGCACGTGAACGGCTTCTCTCCGGTGTGAATTCTCATGTGAGTCTTAAGGCTCGCTTTATGCACGAAACGGTATCCACAGAGATGACACGTGAAAGGCTTGTCTCCGGTGTGCATCCTCATGTGAGTCTTGAGGTATTTATTGAACCGGAAACCCCGTTCACAATGCGGGCATTTGAAAGGCTTCTCTCCAGGATGAATTATTACGTGCCTGTGGAGGCGTTTCATGTTAGGAAACATCATTCCACACCGATCGCATGTAAAGCAGTCTCTTAAATGAACGGCCTTGTGGGAATTAAGGCTTCCTTTACGTGCAAAACTCTTATCGCACTTATCACATTTGAACGGCTTCTCTCCGGTGTGTGTGAGAGTGTGTTCCTTCAAGCTTAGCTCGGATGCAAAGCTTTTTCCACACAATCCGCAGGTGAAAGTCCTCGCTTTGGTGTGAAGCTTCATGTGGCTTGTAATGGCTGCTTTTTGAGAGTAACGCTTTCCGCAATCGGGGCACGCGTATGGTTTCTCTCCGTTATGAATTTGTCTGTGAACATTTAGGTTCTCTTTCTCAGTGAAGGTTTTTCCACACTTTTTGCAGGTGAAAGGCTTCTCTTCAATGTGAATTTTCATGTGGGATTTAAGTTGCTCGTGTCGATTGAAACCCTTTCCGCACTGAAAGCAGGCAAAAAAGAAAGTTCCTCTCTTTTGAGTTCTTTTCCGGGAGGAAGCCTTTTCGGTCTTCGAACTTCTAAATGATTCTTCTCTAGTTCTGAAATCTTTCTCTTCCACTTCATCTAGTACTTCTCTCTCCTCTTTCAGTGGAATCGGGTCTACAGTGGAAAGAAACATTTTAATAGGACAAAGCAACAAACGTCACTATCCCCTAATAGTCAACTAAAATTTCATTAGTTTGTCTGGTCTGGCTAATCTAAGAGTATTTTGGGAAGAAATTTGCAAGTAATTGCCAGTAATTCTCTTTGCTGTTCTTGAAATTTGACATTTCATTGATGCCATGGAAAAATCCCCACAGAAATCTGAACCCGGTCGCAGTTTTCTCATCTTTCCCGACACTCACTTGATTTTCGCGTTGTGCGTTACTGCAAATACATATACAAATACATCATCATCATGTTTGTCACACGTTTTTCTTTCAGGCTTGCACTGATGATAAAACAAATAACATTATTAGCTTTATATTCACTTTTATATTCACAATTACGGTTACATTTCTGATGCGTACTCCGAATAAAATCAATGGTAGCTCGAAAATGTCTAAAGTGAACTAACAGTAAGTAACTTTGCAACTACATCAACTAGCATCCATTAGAGTATTATTAGACTTAATATCTGCTTACACTTTATTTTGATGAGTCCACAACACACAAATACTAACTACGAGGAACTACATGTCAACTTATTCTACTAACCCTAAACCTACCCTAACAGTCAACTCTGAGAGTTAGCAGACATGTAGTTGCAAATTAATGACACTTATCGTTAGTCTGGACACAATTTATGTCAGTCTTTTCCTCCAAAAATGTTTGAGATAATAATCAATACTACAAAAATAAAACAGCGGAAATAAGACTAAACGCGATATTAAAAGTCACTTGTCTTTATCAAGTAACACTGTCCAACAGCGACACCCGCAGGTGATGGCATTATTGACCAATTAGGCAACTCCCCTGGTTCAACATCGCTGTTTAGTGTCATGTGAAAATGAAACATGAAATGGCTTGTCCCAATAAAGTGACATCTATTTAATAATCTAAATTCAAATTGTAATTTACGTGCTATTACTGCATACTGTTTTAAACTGTACTACAATACTGAGGCTGTTACGACAATGTTTTAATTAAGTTATACATAAATACCATTTCTCTATTGGACAACATTTTAACAAGAATGAAATGACCAAGACACCGACCTGTTTGTTCCTCGCCATCATCTTCTTTTTTAACACTGAAAACATCTTCAATCCTCATGTCTTCACTCTCCTCTTTAATAAACTCCATCTTCATAATGGGAGATTTTTCTGGACACTGTTAGGTTTGAGATGAGAATAATTAACGTTACAGGAAAGAACAATAAACACAACCTAAATGTCTGGGTAGGTTTGAACCAGCTCTCTAGTAAACCACAAATTATACATTTCTTACGTTAATGTAATGCTCGCTTATCGAAACAAGACAGCTAATGTTATTTCCCAGCGTTCTTAGTTTTATCAGGAGTTAAATGAGACATACCCGTTCTGTTTCTCGTGTGGATACGTTTACATTTAAATAATAAAGCACTCATTTCACAAACAGCTAAAGCAGTTGAAAGCTCCTGTAAATATATAGTTGACTAAATAAATTTTTTATTATCAGTTTAAACTCCTACCTGTTTATAAACGCAAGCACCAGACGGCAGCGTAACCACATTCTTCTTCTAGTAGTGTTATTCTATTGCGTTTGGTTGTCGGTTGGTGCATTGCGCCACCGTCTGGATTGGAGTTTGGATAAACAAAAGATTAGGGGAAGAGAGGAAAAGGGGGGTAAATAGAACAAAATAAAACTTTATTTTATATATTTAATAATATAATCATAAATCATAATATCTGAATTTCAAATATAGCATTAGCCTTCAGAATCATTGCTTAATTTTGTTCCATCCTTGCTGATGTACCGCACTTCTTTTTTTGCTGTTGTTTGTGCAAGGAATCGACTGAAGCGTGGCTGTCCAAAATGGTCCAGTTAAGGAGAGACATCACTTTAAATGAGCTATCAGCGTTGTTTGCTGTTGCCAACACTTAATTTCAGTCAAAAGTCACTAAAAACTGCCATGGTGGAATATTCTCTCAGAATAAAATTTTTAAAAAGAACATATTCTTTAAGGAATCTGTCACATTATAACAGTGAGGGGACAGTACTGAATGCATATTGGCACTGAATACACAGACTACATTGAACATAGGTAAACATACATAACAACATCAATTATACAAAGCTGTCGCAGAACCATATATAACTACACATGAAATGTACTATTCCACACTGTTTAAAGTCATGTTTTTCTCATGGTCATGTTGAGCATTCACTCGATGAGATCCGGGCAGTGCGTGCATGTACATGGATTGATACGAAATGTATCAATTGCACCATAAATGCATATAGACTAATTCATATAAGTATTAGCATAGGCTAAGTAGTTTTAGCTATAGGGGTAATACAAGTAAATACTCTAAACTTTTAGATAAACAATGGTAACTGACGGCGCTAATTGTGATGTTGCCTGAGCATCTACATAAAAGTGAACATATAAATCAGTACAGAAGTAAAATACATTTGGTAATATTGCACTACACACCTCCCGGAAGAGTTAAAGAGGTGATCCGTGGCTTTCCATCTGTACCACTCAAAAGAGTCACTCTATTCACTTATTCTGTTTTCCTAGTCATACAAAACATGGGCTCCTCTGGTTGAAGATGTAGTTGCTGATGGCGAGCTGCTTATCCAAAATACAATGAAGCCATGTAATACCATGTAAACTAAGTGCTGGAGGAGTTGAATCTTAAGTAAAACTGTCCAGGTCACTGGCACCGGATGTTAGAAGGGTCTGCCTTCTGGGATTTTCCAAAATTACAATCAACTAGTGCAATATTTATGGCCCTTGTGGTGCATTGCTGATTAAGACGTGCTTGTGTAACCATTAAGGGAGCTCTACTAGTGATATTAAAAATGAGAGCATATAGTCTTATTGCTTTGAAATGTTTTAATAGCTTTTTATTGCAAGGGAGTTAAATCCGGAGACTAAACAAGCAACTCAAGAACATGAACTGGGATTTGTCAATCAAGCTAATTGTTATTAATGTAATGAATCCATGTTTAAATGGGCATTTCATCCAAAAATAAACAAATTTTACTACTTATATTTTGTATGCGTATTTCTATACACATTTTTGGCAGTGTGCGCGTGAACACAACTTTTATTTTGGGGAGGCGACATGACGTCATAAGGCTGCACCGCGGTCCCGCGTCAGTTGTCATTCTGCAAAAAAGGTTTGTGTTATAACGCTTGCAAGGGGTTTAAAATGATACAAACCGTATATGTTTTACATGCGGTGTAATATAGTTTTTATTATTGAAAGTAGCAGTATTTCTACTTGAAATGTACGAACGGTGTTGTTTATGAGTAAAACGCATCCTCACACACAAAAGGTGCGTCTCATTTTGCTCCCTACTTTGCTCCCTGTGTCATGAATCCGTTTATTGTCTAACTAATTCGGCCACTGGTAGGTAGATGGAGAAACGTTTTATCCTATTTAATTAGTGTCCGTGGTCAGCTGTCATTTTTACCTGAAAGATTGGTGGCATATTTATTAATTTCGAAAATATAAATCAGAAACTGCATACAGATGCAACTAATTGAACTGGATATTTTATTGCATGGCTGTATAAAGTGCAAGATAACGTGTCATACGATATTATTCCCCACTTTTTTCCCCCCATGTGCTTTAATGAAGCACATCACATTGTTTATCATAATATTTATGTGACATATTATTTAGGGGATAAGGTTTTTCATAATTTCATCAAATTAAATGTTGTTCATAACAGATGAGTACATATACTCCACAAGACAAAATAACTGAATTGATAAAATATGTCCCAGTCACAACTTTATTTACATAGATTAAATATTAACCTGCTTGTCTTTATCGCTGGCCCGTTTCATAAAAAAAATTGTTTTGACTTAATGTCATTTGATTTGGTTTAAAATAAGGACTAACTGAAATAAGCCTGGGTTGTTTGTTAAACTTAGGCTCTTTAGATCTACTGATGTTTTCATGTTTTGTGATAGTTGTTCAAGAGTCCTGAGTAGGAGCTGTTCTTTTGAAAAAAGATTCAGGTTACACACATTCTCAGGTTTTTCCGCATATTTAAAACTGTTTTGACAAAGACTTTTATTTTGAGATCCATGTTTGACACGAGGACGACTTAAGCCACTCAATCACAAGTATTACAACACATGATAACATTTACTGATGTTCAAGAACAAAACACAGTGCATTAAGATCAGTAGGTCCAAACCTTTTTTTCATTTAGTGCTGCCTTTCAGAAGCTAATAATTTAGCATTTTCCACAAGAAAAAAAAAATTGTACATAAGTGATTTTTTTGTTGTTGTTTTTTTCCCTCTGCATCCAAGAAATATTGTTGAAAACCAATGTTGTTAAAAATAAGATACAGAAGAAAAAGACAATAATAACAAAATCACAGCCACCATGCACCTGTTACATAAAACCAGCAGGGGCCAGTTGCATAAACTTAGCCTTCATGTAAAGACAGTGTCTTAAGAGCTGCTCTGACCAACCTTATACTATTATACATTTTTATTTAACTGAATTTTTAAAAAACTGTAAATCTTAAAAAAAAAAATTAAGACTAGTCTTAACCTTTTATGCAACTGGCCCCAATTTACCAAATAAGCCAGGCTTATTGCAGTTAGTCTGACTTATTTTGAACCAGGGTCCAGTTGCATAAACTTAGACTTCATGTTAAGACAGTGTCTTAAGAGAAAGTCTGACCAGCTAGCAGTTAGCCAAGAGTAATCTGTTTTATTTTTTGTATTATTTATCTTAGACTAATCTACATTTTTATGTAACTGAATTAAAAAAAAAACTGTGACCAGTCTTAAAGAAAAATGTAGCTGACTAACTTTTTAGACTAGTCTTAACCTTTTATGCAACCAGCAGGGGCCAGTTGCATAATAGGTTAAGACTAGTCTTAAAAGTTAGTCAGCTACATTTTTTTATCAGACTGGTCAGTTTGTTTTTTAATTCAGTTACATAAAAATGTAGATTAGTCTAAGTTGAATCCAAAAACTGCTTTAGATACTGTCTTAACATGAAGGCTAAGTTTATGCAACTGGCCCCAGATCAACTGAAAATAAGTCTGGCTTTTTTTGATCAACTTGTTTGACTTTTTTAAATGATTCACATTTTTTAAAGCAATTTGCAGAACATTGCACACTTCCATCAAATGCTGCTCAGAAACTGAGTAAATTCTTTTTGAGTAAAAACTTTTTCAATGTGTAGTAAATATTTGTTACATATTTTAAACGTTTTCATTAAGTTGCAATCCTATAAATATATCTACAAACAATTAACTACCAAATAAGTAAATATAAAGTCTCTGTATGTTGTCTAATGATTCGAGGTTTTTTGGAAGGGCTTGGCTAGTCGGACCGATTAAGATTATTAACTGTCACTTTGCTTGACCTCCCTGGCCAGTGCGCTGACTGCTAAAGTAGGGAGCTGATTGAGAGGCATCCAAAGATGTAGTTTGGTTTTATTTTTCTTCCTTTTAAACAATGTCATCTTAAACATGCAGTTTGTGTCCAAACACACAGAAAATCTCCAGTCCATGTGCTATTATTAAGATGGCGTTTATTAAAGAGGAAAGTGAAGACACGAGGATTGAAGCGGACTTCAGAGTGAAACAAGAAGATGCTGAGGATCGAGCAGGTTGGTTTGTATTCTTAAAAGTGAACGATTTTTTTTTTCCTTTATTGAAATGTTTTACTTTTCAGAAATAAACAATGTTTTTGAAAAACACTGCATGAGTTGCCTGATTAAAGTGATTTTGTTTGACATAGATCAAGTCGCCCCATGTGTAGAGACATATTGAGATCACAAGACCAACCAGATAGTAATACTGCATTCAGAAGCTCCAACTACTTTTTAAGATGTATATTTGGCATTTTTGACTTTTTTAGTAGTAGTTCAGTAGTACTTCATATGATTGTTTTTTTTTTTTCGCTGACAAGAAATTACTGCTTTTAAATTCTGCATTAATTTTTACAATATGTCATGCATTCAATTCTGACAAAAGTAGTCTAATAAAAATAAAATTATTTAGTGTAACATTTCTGATAATAAATAAAGATATATAA
The DNA here is from genome assembly GCA_032357475.1 of Enteromius thamalakanensis. Taxonomy (NCBI): domain Eukaryota; kingdom Metazoa; phylum Chordata; class Actinopteri; order Cypriniformes; family Cyprinidae; genus Enteromius; species Enteromius thamalakanensis. The sequence goes on from JAUCMT010000088.1 coordinate 14,406,692, forward strand.
CCATTAGTTATGCAGTTAAACTGACAATTATAGTTTAATGGCTGGTAATATATATATATATATATATATATATATATATATATATATATATATATTAGTGCTGTCAAATGATTA
>JAUCMT010000088.1:14422074-14436764 GCA_032357475.1 Enteromius thamalakanensis
TTGGGATTGCAAGAGGTGGAAAACAAACCTGAGAGTTTGAAGAGGAGAGAAAAAATGCCCCGTGACAGCGCGAAGGCACAGGACATTACAGACAAGATAGTTAAAATTTTTCTGCGTCTGCAGAGTTAGAAACTGCATCTTTTTAGCGCAGGGCCAGTTTGCTCAGCCCAGAAAGCCTATTCTGTAGACCTACACACAAAGTGTGAAGGTCTACAATCCCACTCACAGATGCTCAAAGTGCTTTGGGACCCAGCTTGGGCATGTAGTTGGGCACTGAGGAGAAGGATGGAATGGCTTTGTAGCTGTTGGGGCTGTCATCCATGAATGCAAGGCATTGTTGCTCAAAAATTGGGGCAGGTTGACCATGTTGAATGTATTTACTCAGCTTTTAAGGCTGCTCTAACTTGATGTAACACTTTTTTTTGTCTTGAGCTCATAAGGGGAACAGAATATGTGAGAAGTACTGACTATCACCTCATAACAAAGCTCTTTTGTTTGCTGCATGTTCATCTGTAGAACCTCAAGGTAATCAAATAGCTTCAAAAAAGGTCCAACATTTGCAGAAACACCTTGCACTTTTCACACACTGTTTAGTTGAACTTGTACGGGTCCCTGCACAAAGTCTTCAAGAATTTTGTTCAAATTTTCCACTGAAGCTGGAGCACTGCTGGAGCTGCACACCTGAGAGAGAATTTCTGTCTGAGGAAATTTCCTGTCAAATCTTTTTTTTGGTGGTGCTGTTAATGTTTAATACACGTTCCCTCCACATCTGGAGTTTCATCAAAGAAAGAAACTGGCTCCCCACAAAGATTTATTTTTAATAATACACTTCCTCCAGGTATTTCTCTTGGAGCTGGAGAGATGTTAAAAGCAACAATAACAAAAAACTACAAAAAAAAAAAAAATCATGAAAAATAAGACACATGTTCACACTGCTCCAGCAGACACTTGCTAACTGTCACTGACTGGGAAAAAAATGGATCTTATATTCACAATCCATATTTTGATTGACTCACACGAAAAGGAGAATTCAACAAGATAGGCTGTGGGTAAAGCCATGGTTGTTGTCATTTAAATTAAAACAAACTCTAACCAACTCCAACCAACATTGGTGTTTGTCTGTGTGACGTGAGTTTGCCTTAAGATGCTTTCTCTTTACACAGCCCTGAATGCATGACCGCCAAATTAAAAGTGAAAGTAAACAGCACAGGCGCTCATTCAAAAGGATTTAAATCCTGCACATATTGGTGTACATTTTTTGGTTTCTCCCTTATCTGACCAATATATTTCTGTTCCTGGGGAATGTTCGAGCTCACACACAGTTTCCGGGTTGAATTTTATGTTTCCTGGAAACGCGTGCAACAGGGTTTGAGATACTGGTATATAAATCACGCGCCATTAAAGAGACAGCTTGCACAATGGGACCAATTTGAGTCCTGACAAATGTGTCTGCTGCTGCTGGGTATACGCAACAATTGAAGATACTGGAAGGCTTGTTTGTCAAGCATATTTTGCAGTATTAAACATGTATTTATACAGATTTTTTTAGGCTCCAATGAGCTGATGAGAAAAAGTAAAAAAATGTGTAGTGTCGGTGTCCCACTAGGAACAGGGTTGGGAAACATTAATTTGTTGAACCGTTTAAACCTCTTTTAAAACAAAGATCACACATAGGGTTTCAGATTTTTGTGACTTTTAAGTGTGCTGACAAAATACATATTTTGTTACACTCAACACAATTAAATGGCCTATGAATTATAAATTTAAAAATGTTGTACAATGCTATTTTTTTACTACATTTAAATTTGTGAGATTTTGTTTAAGAGACAAAACAGTCATGTTTGGGTGCAGAATAAATTTTTTTAAAATGGTGTTTATGTGCATTTATTATATGAATTAATCATGACTGTCTGTATAGATATTTATTTAAAAATTTAATTTTGTGGGAGATTATGGTGCGAGATATTTTAAGTCCTGGTGTTTTTGTTGATTAACAAGTAATTACGTCACTCTAGTGTATTACAGTTATATTAACATTAATATCAACAGTAGGACAAATATGAGCACTAGATGTCCCTAACAATCAATTTACGTCTAGCAGCAGTCTCAGAAAATTCTAATAACTTACAATGACTACTTAAACACTTTAATGTCACTGTCCCTGAACATGTTGTGAAACACCCATTAAATGTATTGGAAGTTAGAATCTCATTTCTTCTTATTTTAAAAGGGGTTGGACTCAGGTGGGACAATCCATCTTTATTCAGACTGGTATGTTCTTTGCCTTTTTTGAATAAAAGGGAAACAATCAACATTTCTAGTTTCAACATTAGTTATTCTCCAGACATTATCATCTGGTATTTGACCACTGAATAGTTATCACCACAGCTCTCCTCCCTTATCCTCTTCATTTGCTTTCTTTCCCACTTACTGGTCCATTCAGTGGTATGCCTAAACTGCACTCATGGTCCTATAGCCTGTAAAAAGAGATGGTTGACACATCTCCAATTCGTGAGTGAAGCCATGTTAAATCTTGGTGTGCTCAGTCTGACACAGGATTTGGGGATCTTCCGGTGGATGCTCTCCTCGTACACAGTTCTGTGTTAGGCACAATGGAAAGATACGTTGTTTGTACAAATCAAAGCATTAATAAGCAAACAAGATGTCTATTTAGATTTATTTGATGCAAAGGTGATATAATACAAAAAAGTGTCAAATCGGGAGAACAGGACAACAGTTTTTAGATATGACATAGTCAGGACAAAGAAACTGAGGTAAGGCAGGGCTGGAAGTACTAATCAAAATAGGGCCTAATGAGTAAATCAACAAGACAGAGGTCAACAGAATAGCATAACCAGGAAACAGGAAAAGTAGGTCAAGGCCAGTGGAACAAAAAAAATGCAATAAGCAGACAGAGACTAAAACAGATCAAAAAACACCATTTGTTTTTTGACTTATTTGATTATAGGGCATGTGTGCTTCTGAAATGATGAATTCTTGGTAATTTCAGATAGGTTGGCACAAAATTCTGTCTTGCAATAGAGACCACGGTGAGCATGAGTTCACAAAGTACAAGATGTTCCTGGATCAACATCAATATTTTAATCAACCAGTCAGAATTCAGAAATAACTTCTCTGGGAATATCTGTTTGAGGCTTATAATCATATCTAGGTGCTTCTACCCCCTTTTTAAATCAGCTATCACTTCCCACTGATTTCAGGCATAAATTTGGGGTTTTAGGGTAAGGATTGGGATAATTTATTATAAATTATATTTTTGGACAGTAATGTTAATCCAGGATCATGTCTTGGCAAAATCACGGCAACCCATTGCCCACATTGAGCGTCAGCCACTATGTTGGAGTGTGACATTTTAGCTATCTTAAGTGTGTAATATTCTAGCTGTGCTTATTTAAATTTATATTAGTTTTGTGTATACTTTTTTATTATGTGTATATGTTTAGGCCACAATAAAGCAGGGAGGAGAACAGCAAAGAGGGTGTTTTCAAATGTGAGTATTAGAAACCAAAAAATAGTTTTTTGTGTTAAACTACTGTAGAGCAAACTATAAATGGCATAGTATATTTATGATTAGCTTTAACATGTTTTTTAATTACATATCGCGAACAGAGGAGCTCCAGTAAGCACACATGCTGCTTTCATGCCATGTAGGAATTCCGAGATGACAACATGAGATATTTTATCTATATCTAAATTGTGTTTCCATGGCAACACTATCAACACCAAAGCCCTCATATACTCCTGAACTCGTAATTACAACTTCACCGCCGCCAGGTTCATTTAGGGTTAGGAATTATACAACATGGTATGAATGCTTTACTCTGTGCCACTTTATACTGAAAGCTTCCCAACCTCTATCTTGCACGCTCAAGCATCATTGGCCAATGGCATGAATATCCCAATCAGGCTTCAGTATTTTACTGCCTTGTCATTTCTATGCTATATTTCGTATTTTACTTGTTTGACTTTTTTTTTGTATATTTTTAGACTTAATTGTTAATAATATTTGCTTTATTGTAGCAACTGAACTGAACTGCCATAGAGTTTGTCCATTTAACTGCATTTTTCCCACCCTTTGATCCACTCACTGATGCGACCTAATCTTGTTTACTTTAAAGTATAATTTACCCAAAACCTGTCATCATTTGCTCTCTAATCTGTAATTGACTCAAAGGAGGTCAATAGTGACTCAAAACAGCCTGGTTACAAACTTTTTTGGAGTAAATGATGTCAGAATTTACATTTTTTGGGTGAACTATTCCTTTAACGCGATCGAGGCGTATCTCAAACAGGCGGGACATGCGGAAATAAAACAACATCAACACTGAGTGACAGGTGAGTCACGCAAAAACCTACAAAATTACGCACAGTCATAGTCGGTGGCTGGATGTGTACGAAGAAAAGTACATGGATGTTTGCTAAAACGTCTCAAAATCTGACAGCACTGCTTGGAAATTACGAATACATTTATCGTCTTCTTTGTAAAAATACAGATTGGACGCGTTGTAGACAAGAAATACTGCTGGAGAGTGTTTCGCTGAACACATTAACGTGTTACTGAAACATAACTGACTAATCTCGCGATCTCTTTATTGAAGAGATACGTTATGCAGTCCAGTTTCGATTTTGCATCATCCACACAAATTGTACTAACGTACTGTAACTGGAGTGTACTATTATAAAACACAGACAAGGTATTGAAAAGATGTAATCTGTATAACACATCAATATGAATATGAAGTTTAATAAGGAATGCGCGTCTTGAGGTGGATTTGCTAGACTGCCTAAACATGTTAAATAATTATAAAAGGCGATGTTCGTGTAGTTTTTGGTTGCTTGAATTAATGAAAAAGCATTGCATTAACAGCGTTGTTAAACTAAGCAAATATGAATACAGCTTTGTTTTAAATGTTATTTTTGCTCTTTTAATTCTTTAGCATTGGACAGTGAGACTAAATAGTTATAGTAGTAGAATAATAATAGTAATACTAATAAAATAATAATAACAATAGCAACAATAATATAATAATATTCGATTTTTTCATTTGACCAAAAAAATCTAAATAGTTTGTTACAATGAAATGAAAAGTTTAATGCAAACTCTTGCCTTTTTTTCTTTTGGAATTTACATTATCATAGCAACACAGAAGATCACCGTCTCCGAAATGAGTCTCTGTGAAGAGAAAGCAGAGGAGGATGTTGTTCAGAATCAGAACCAGGGAGCAACATCTCAAGAATCCAGCTGTGTGTCTATGAAGAGTGATGTGTCTATAACACAACCCCTTACATTCAGTGGTGGGACAGTGACATGTAATCCCAGGTGAGAGAATAACCCATACAGCATCTAGAAACAGAATTATACATTTTATGTCAGTGATAGATAATTACGTTCATTTATGATGCTAGTCTTACATTTGTAGATGATTCTTTCTTTTTCCTAATAGCACTGCTTGTGTGGTATTAGTTAATTGTATCATACATTATAGATATTAAAATCAAAAACACATAAAGGGATATTTTTGCCTTCATTACTACAATTGCAGATGCATTGTATAAGCTTCATCACGCAGTCAATGTGTTACGAATGAGTTCAGGAGAAGCAGCGAGTTTATGTGCAACAGTGATTTAATAAAGTCTCAGGGTCAGGGTAACAATAATCGAGCGCCGGCAGACAGAGATAGTGGAGACACAGGCAAAAACAATGCAAAGGTTCGAAATACCGGTTAACAGAGTCCTTGGGGAGAAGCAGAGGGGAAGTCCAGTTCCGGGCAGAAATCGACAATGGGTAATCCAACGAGCAGAACAACAGGATACAGGGAACATGAATAAAACACCTAGACAACCAATGAGTGGACGGAGACATGAGTTCATTGATGAGAGTCCCTGAGTGAAAACAGATATAAAACACAGATAGACTTCTGGGTGCTGGAGTGACATCCAGTGGCCTGAGCTGGCACCTCCAGCTGACCGAGACACAATGGTTTTTAGTCTGAAGACCTGTTTTTGTTTGCTTTTGCAAAGTTAGTGACAACTTGATAAAGTCAGCTTGTCCAATCAGTTGAATTTTTGACAGATTTATGCCAATGAAAGTAAACTCATCTGAAATGTTTAAAAGAATGTAAGTATTTAAAATTTAAAGTATTTATCATCAGCAGCAACATGAAGTGTGAAATCATGATGGAGAGGTAAAACTTTTGACTGGAGCTTTAAGCATAAAATTGCTAAAATTGAATATAACTGGGTCACAATTAGCTTTGGAGTATTGTTACATTGCAGATCTGAATGTCCATTGATGCATTGTGTCCTTATCAACTGCAAACAAATTGCATAATTTCTCAAAGTCTGACCTTCTGTTAATCTTCATGCAAAGCCGTGCTTAGCTTTTTAGCAAAGTGTATACAATACGAAATACACAATACATAAGAATAAGCTACATTAGGGGCTAGGTAAGCGTGGGTGACGTCAAGCGTTGGCGAAAAGCATTGTGGATCCGTCGGCATCGCTTTACTGGTGTTGCTTGCGGCAGAACTTCTGCCTTGAGCAACGCCACTGAAGCAACTCTGACGGAAGCGTCAGCCAATCAGGATCGCTCTATGCAAATACAGAAGCCAAACTTCAGCCACGCCTTCTGTCAACGCTTCCCATTTGAATGGGTGATGTCAAGCAATGACACTGCTATGACTAGGTGTCCGTGCCAGTGGAGTATTCCTCCTACTGTTATATTCTCAACCTACTATATAATAATAAAGTTAACAGGAAATTACTATTTGTAAATTCTATACTCTTCTATTATATTAACTTGTTAGGGCTATATTTAAAAATTTTATAGTATAGATGTATACTTAATTAAAGTTTTGTATAGTTATTGCTAGTATACTTTATGATTATAGACGGTTTATGCCCGTGCCTGATGATAAATAAGCGTGTTGTGTTTTCATTTGCAAATAAAAATGCATGAATGATTCATTCCTCATCGAAAAAGATGATCCAACGGCTGCACTAGCCATTAGACTATATCAATAATTATTAATTTGCAGAAATAAAATGAAATATTTGTAATTCTTTTTTCTTAATTTTAATTCAAAACTTTAAACTGCATTTTAAATTCCAGTTGCCATAATCAAATATTCATTACGCTACATTGTATTACATATATTTGTATTATATATTGTTGAATATTATATATTAGAATTATTAGAATATTAAAGGCTATAAATATAATAGTCTAATAAAAATGATGTTGTTGTTGTTGTTGATGATGCTGATAATTATAAGGAAGACGATGCGTTAATGGACATTTAATATTAATATAGTTTTTAATTATGATAAACTTAATATAAATGGTGTTTAGTATCAGAGATGAATTTGGTATTATTTTATTTTGAATTAATATTAATTATTATAAAAATGATTGTATTATAAAAAATATTTCATATTTTTTATGTTTTGTTAAAAGCGATATATAAATTAAATAATTTATTGTTTTATTATATCTATTATATTGCACGCAATGTAGGCTAAACACCATTTATAGTTTATCATAAATAAATATTGTGAATAATAATAATATCATAAATAAGGTTTATCATGAATAAATATTACATTAATATTAAATATCCATTAACGCATCGTCTTTGTAATAATCCTATTATATTTATAGCTTATAATTTTGATCTTTTTACATAATGTTCTGAGTTTAATATTGGTCACTGTACTATCCGGCAAAACTTTTTTTTTTTTTTTTTTACTGTTATTAATTTTTATAATGTGACTCAAAGGATTTCCATTTGAAGAATAAAGATTTTTCTACACTTCTAGTTTCTGCATAAAAAAGTTATTTAAGCGGTTTACTGTCTCAGCTGAATTGAGAATGACACATACACACACACACACAACTTCACTAGAAGATCATTTTGCTCACACTCATCAATCCTTTGTGTTCTTCTTGTTTCTGCTGTGTGAATAGAAATGATCAGACTGCAGAACTGCAGGATTCGCACCGCCTAGTAAATGATGGTCTACAGAGAGTAAAAGACCAACTCAAAGTCAGCATGAAGAACAAGTATGAGGTAATCAAACTACAAAAGAATCAAACCCTCCTGAACAGCATCTACACACACTACATCATGAAGGCGAGAGTGAAGGAGTGACTGAAGACCATGAGGTTTTACACATGGAGAAAACCCCCAGAATACAAGACAACCCAATCTACTGTAATGATATCTTTAAACCACCAAATAAAACAGCATGTGGGATGGAAGACAAAATCAAGACTTTTCTTACAAAAGGCATTGCTGGAATTGGAAAAACTATCTCTGTGAAAAAGTTCATTCTGGACTGGGCTGAGGAAAAAGCCAATCAGGATGTAGATTTCATGTTTGTGCTTCCTTTTCGAGAGCTGAATTCGATTCGAGGTCATCAGTACAGTCTCCACAGCCTTCTGCTGGACCTTCATCCTAAACTTCAAGATCTTAGCTCGCAGATATACAAGGAGTGTAGAATTATGTTCATCTTTGATGGTCTGGATGAAAGCAGAATAACTCTGATGTTTTCAGACAATAAGAAAGTTTCCGATGTGACTGAGACTTCATCAGTAGGTGTGTTGATATCAAACCTGGTCAAAGGAGAACTGCTTCCCTCTGCTCTCATCTGGATCACCTCCAGACCAGCAGCAGCCAATCAGATCCCCTCCAAGTACATTAACCGTGTGACAGAAATTCAGGGATTTAGTGACGCTCAGAAGGAGGAATATTTCAGGAAAACAATTAATAATGAAAGTCAAGCCAGCACAATCATCTCACACATCAAAAGATCAAGAAGCCTCCACATCATGTGCCGAATACCTGTCTTCAGCTGGATCTCATCCACTGTTCTTCAAAAGCTCCTGCAAGAAGAGCTGAGTGAAGATATCCCTCAAACTCTGACTGAAATGTATATCCACTTCCTGCTGATTCAGATAAACACGAGGAATCAGAAGTGTACAGAGACCGATACTGAGAAACTTCTGCAGTCCAACAGAGAAATGATTCTAAAACTTGCTGAACTGGCTTTCAATCAGCTGATGAAGGGTAATGTCTTGTTCTATGAGGAGGACCTGAAAGAGAGCGGCATAGACGGGACTGACACCTCTGTGTGTTTTGGGATTTGCACTGAGATCTTTAAGGAGGAATCCGTGATTCATCAAAGAAAGGTCTACAGTTTTATACATCTGAGCTTTCAAGAGTTTCTAGCTGCTTTCTACGTGCTTTACTGCCATCTGATGAAAACAAGAGAGCAATTGCAATGTTTTCTGGGTGACAAACGTGAGTTGCATAGATATAAGAGACAAAGGTACACAGCTATGAGAAACTCTTTGTGTGAGACTCTTTTATTAGCAGTTGATAAAACCCTTCAGACTGAAAATGGAAACCTGGATTTTTTTTCTGCGGTTCCTGCTGGGCATTTCATTGGAGATCAATCTAGATCTTTTAAATGAACTACTGACATACACAGAGAGCAGCTTAAATACCATCAAAGGAGTTCTTTTGTACTTAAAAGATCGCATCAAGGCACATGAACCTCTTTCCGCCAACAAATGCTTAACGCTGTTCCTCTGTCTGTTGGAAATGAAAGATCAGACTCTGTACAGAAAGATTCTGGAGAATGTGAAATCTGACATATGCGCATCGTATCATTTCTCTGCTTCTCACTGCTCAGCGATCACCTACACAATTCAGATGTCAGAGGAGGTGCTGGATGAGTTTGAGCTCAGGAAATACGGAACATCGGATGACTGTAGATTAAGCCTGGTACCCGCTGTGATGAACTGCAGAAAAGCTCTGTAAGTACAGTGGTGTAAAGTACTTGACTAAATCTATTTACTGTAGTTACAGTTCTTTGGCTGGCTTTTCTAATATTGAATATATTTGAAGCTACTCTCTATTATACTATTTTATTTTTCCTTCATGTACATTTTAAGTACATTACAAACGTACATTTTACATTTCTGCAGCATTTTAATTTGTCTACAAAAGAAGTGATATTGGCATCTGCAGGGTATTTAAGGTACTAGATCCTGTGCCCACTTAATATTGCAAACAAAGCTAAATACCACAACTTCAAGTATGCGGATATTGATCCAATACTATCTTGTCAAATACTGGATGTTAGTCAATACTTACTGTAGTCATTGCTCTATGTGTAAACCATGATTTGAATTATTATAACCAGTGGTGTAGTCTAGAGGTCGATCGATGTATCGGTTTTGCTGATTAATCCGTTAAACTATCCGTTATCAGCAAAAATCTGTGCCGATAATTACTGGAAACACATGCATTTGTTATGAAACGTGATACCTCGCGTTTCTTGAGAGAGCACAGTGCGGACAGCAATAACATTCCAGATGCACATTTAAAACACAGAGAACAAAAATGTATGTATACGGTACACTCCCGTACATGTTTTCATGTAAATATAAAGTTATTAATTCGTTGACTAGATGCTGCAGTGTAGAAAGAACAGCAGTATGTTTGCCAACAAAGCTGAGCCGACGCTAACATATGAGTAACGTTACCTCAAACAGTTAACTTAATGCGGCAAAAATACACGCAAGTCCGAGCCAAGTGTTGAATGTCATGATTGTCAACATAAACTTGACTTGAGCTAGAGTGCTTTTTGTAAGAGCCTTGTCATTGAAAAAAGTGACATGCCTCTGCAGTGGTGGCAGAAAAATGAAACAGGATTCATTTGCATAGAATTATTATTTCTATACATTTCCACTGATTAATGCGATCTGTTAAGCATCAACTAATCAAACATCTCTTGTGTGTTTACATAGAGTGTTATCTTTTTATTTGTACTTTTTATCTGGTATCCTTTTAAAAAACCTTTTTTTTTTAAATCGGTCAATTAATCGGTTACCTGCAAGTTTGGTCCAACCTAGTCTCAGCCTCATATGTCACACCCACGGAACATTGGCTAAACATCTGATGCATATGGTACACTTAACTGGAAACCCATCATCAATGTCGAAGTCATCAAATGACTTTTTTAATTTTATTGGATTTCCAGAGGACTTGAGTGCTATCTATTAAGGATGATCAAGTACCTAACTGAGAAGGGGATATCAGCCGCGTTTGCGGGCAAACATGAAACGAGATGCTGACATCGCAGCTGGCCGATTAAGTATTGTGTTCGTTCTCCAGAATTGCTTGTGGGTGTTAAAAAGTAGATAGATATGCTTCAAACAGATGTTTACTGCGAGCGTCTCATCAGGATTTTTTATGCTGACTGACTTGTTGCATGCCAGTCTGTTGTTGTTGGGACATTTCCACGTTCCGAAACATGACATTGAACGAAACAAACTGTGATTGGTTGTTTGACATGTCGGTCAAACGGCCTTATGGGTGGGCCTTGGCCAAAGAAAGCCGCTATGAATTCCAGACCTTCAGCCATCAGTCTGAAGGTCTGGCTACGCAAGACTAGGTTCAACGTAGGTATCGGTAAAATTCAAAACGGTCAACCTCTAATGTAGTCTACGTCATAAGCAGGTATATGCAGTATACCCTCTAGGAAATGTGTAGGATTTGCTTATACCCGCTTAAAATATCAGGCAGATATGTAACAATTGTCACAGACCTTTCACATTCATTCATAATTTGACCCTTTCTGTGCTGCGAAGCACTGACTTTTTGATAATCATTGTGTTTCTTTTGATGAGGATTGCGATTGTGCAAGCTTGAAATTAACTAATGTGAATCACCTTTCAGTGTTTTAGTAAGCCTGCCCCTGCTGCTTTAGTAAGCTGCTGCAGCTTCAGGTGAAACAGTGGACAGGAACATTAACATTGTAGAAACTACAGAAAATGAGCCAGACAAGCCTGATACTATGATATGCGGTACAGAAAACAAGAACAGCTTAGGATTTATGGCTTCTAAGAACACAACAGTATGTGATTTCTATAAACAAAAAGTTCATATTGCATTCTGACTTTTTAAAAACTGACTGAAGACTGAAGACTGATTAAAAACAGCTGATGGAGATTTGCCCGCTAATCAAAGAACCGAGATGCGCATAATATATTGTTCAATATATATCGCCCAGCCCTAGTCAGATCAATGTATTGTCCTACTTGATGAGTAATCCTTGGCTAAGAGGCAAAGCCTTCCCAACAAAAATCCTCTATAAAAGAAAAGAAACAATAAAAAAAAGAACACAAGATCACAAAATATCAAGAACAATGATTCTCCATACTAAATTTTATGTGATATTAGTAATTTTCAGAACTATTTAGAGCAGAATGGGTGGGTAGTGTGCACACAAGGACACAGTGACTTGCTTTGTTCCCGAATGAATCAGTCGTTCAAACTAATCCATTGAATGATTCAGTAATAAAAGATTTATTTTCATTGAATATATCTACATTCAAAATGTTATATGTACAACATAAATCGCAACGTGAAGTTAATTGCAGTCATAACACCTCTGAGCCTACCTACAAGCCACTTTTGTTTTCTTCTGTCCACCTCTGTAGTGCAAATGAATTTTGTCAATATAAATTTTATTTGATTGGTTACTATTCTTTTTATTCCATTGTGGTTGTATTACAAAATACTCACTACAAAAATCTAGACTACACCACTAACCTAGCATAAAAATAATAGTATATTCATTATAAAATGTACAGTAGAACACAGTACAAAAAAGGCAAATAAGTCTTCTGATATAGTCCTCCTCAATACTTCTTCCATCTCCCTTGCCTCTGGTTTCTGCATTTGTGTATCAATAAAAATACACACGTGACATCTGAAGTTAGCCAACCCTTAACATCAAGCGATACCTTTCCTTATGCCAATGTTTGCAGAACCTGATTTAGCTCAACATGTTTCAAGGTCAGCATACTTCTGCAATAATATGTGATCTTTATATGTGCAAAAGTGAAAATTACACACACACAATGAAAGTGTGGGATTTTTGTGTCAATCTTTCTTTGAAACTCTCTCTCTCTCTCTCTCTCTCTCTCTCACTCACACACACGTTAGGGTGACCACCTGTATCTCTTTGTATCTCACACGTAGAAGAGAGTCATCTGTCCCTCCATAGACAGCAATACAACTGAAATAATCCCGGATCCAGAAACATGGTAAAAACACCAGTAAAAAAGTCCATGTGACATCAGTGACTCACCTTCAGTTTTGCGCTGATATGAGAATACTATTTTTTTGCGAGAAGAAAACAAAAATAGCATAATATAAAAATATCATATTAAAGCTTGCGAATGTGGAATATTGAGATAATCTAAAATGGTGGAAGACGTAAGTCACAGCAGAAGAAATTTTGGTGAACTACCCTTTAACCTAAAATCCATATATTGCCTCCACATGTGCATTTGTTTTTAGAGACCGCTGGATCAATCATCTGTGTTCAGTAACCTTCATGCCACAAAATATTAGCTATGTAATATACATTGTTCTGCACTGAATGCTGAAAGCATGACTTAATCATTCTTCTCCCCCTAATTGCACTATGTCCTGTATTATAGACTTGCTGGATGTTGCCTTACTGATCAGCAGTGTGAAACTTTGTCTTCAGCTCTGCGATTATCCAACTCCCCTTTGAGGGAGCTTGACCTGAGAAATAATAACCTTCAGGATTCAGGAGTGAAATTGCTGTCTGCTGGACTGAAGAGTTCACAGTGCCAACTAAACATACTAAGGTATTTAAAAAAATAAAATAAAGCTTTAAATTATTCCAATTAGAGACTACCATGAATACAGACTATGCAGTGATCACCAAAAAACAGTTCACCAGTAAATAATTGTTAACAGATTATAATGACTAACAAATAAAACCTGTTTAATCACAATATACTACTTTAAACTGCACATATTTAATCTGTTTAAACTCTATATATTGGTAAAGTTGATAAATCATGCTAAAATGTACAGGTGTTGTTGGAGCAAATAGTTTTGTGATCGTTTAATTTGACCTGAATTCAGATTGTTTTGACTTAAAACAACAATGTGATTTTATCTTAATGATTCAACCTGAATAAGAGTGACTAAAAAAGTGCCATTTTAATGTTAAAAGACAATTTTCACAATATGATTACCATTAGAAAAAAAGAAATAAAAACGTGTTTTTCACAGATAGATCAGCTATAAACTAGCCATTTTACGTTAGGTGCAGGCATACTATTCTAAGGGGCATTCATTTTGTTATCCTCTGTTACAGACTTGCTGGGTGTACTCTTTCTGATCAGTGCTGTGGACGTTTGTCTTCAGCTCTTCAGTCTTCAAGATCTTATCTAAGAGAGCTGGACCTGAGTAACAATGACCTGAAGGATTCGGGATTAAAGCTGCTCTCTGTTGGACTGAAAAGTTCACACTGTCAACTTAACATACTGAGGTTTGACTTTTATACTGATTCAGCTCTGGCTAGCAGATACAGTACTTTTACTTGCATGTGAAATCGGTCACTTGTTCACTCATTTTACATATGGTGAAGTTGTTCTCGAAGTAGAACGTGGGCGGACATTATTGCAAACATGTTACTTAGTGACGTGGATCCGTAACAGAAAAGGATTCAAATTGCTGACAAGTCGTTTAGGTGAATGTGAGCCAACTCTTTTTTTTTTGATAGACAATAACTTTATTTATTGTGCACTTTCGGTGTCACAACTTTGAAAAGTT
>JAUCMT010000088.1:14447786-14458615 GCA_032357475.1 Enteromius thamalakanensis
GTAATTCCTGATTATAGTTAATACAAACTGTATATTATGTTCATATTACTGTACATCCATCTGTAAATATTATCCAGGTTCTTCTTGTACATATCTTCTATAAGTGCACTTATAACTTATACCTATATCATATCCTACACTTTCTGCTTATTGCACTCCCGGTTAGACCTAAACTGCATCTCCTTGTACATGTGTTATGACAATAAAGTTGAATGTAATCGAATCGAATCAAAGGATCAGCATAAACCAGCTTAAACCAGCATCAAAACATACCTAACCCGCATATGCTGGGTATTTTTTTCAGGAGGGTTATAGTATGTCACAGACGTGCAAGTTCAGGTTTGTTATAAATCTCATGATTTGATTACGTGTTTATTTACGTGTTTATTACTGTGTAGTCACGTACCCTGACAAGCTCCATCATGTCTTTAACGAAACCATCCACCTCTGGTCCTTCAAGTGCTCCTGTCTTGCTCTAGAAAGAAAGCCAACCTTTAAGAGCTGGAACTGTGTCTAAGTACCACATTTAATATTTATCAATGGGGTTAACCGATTAGCATGTCTGGTTAGCCACTTTTGCTATTAGCAGTTTTAGAATATTTTAGATGTTTGCAAATGGTATGTCATTACTCCCAAGAGTATTGGCATGGTAATGTACATGTCAATTAGAAGTATAACAAAAAATCACTTAATCTAATGCATCGCTATTCACAGAATCGGTCCATTCGGATTAATCGTTTCACCCCTAATGTCAGTGTTAATGTATTTGTCCTTGCTGGAAAAGATCTGCTATGCTTTTGCTGCGGAACAAGTACCAAGACTTGCTACTGCCAATGCATCCACAATATCATTAACTCTGAGTTTGACAGAGTTTGATCTATCAAACTACACCACCTAGAGTTTCATGTTTTTATTGTTATTGGAAGGCTTTTAAAGTGTGCCTTCAACCAATCAGTGTTATTACCATGCCAGGTCTTACAATCATGTACAGGACATGTTTGTTTACAGTAGAAAGGTTCAAAATCATTCTTACAACATCATAATGTGCAAAGATCTTCTCAAAGTCTCTCTTTCTCTCCTCTTGACTGTTGTCCTGAAGAAGGCAGGAAATAAAGAGGGCATCATGCAACGATTTCAAGCAAGTGATTACATTTAGCATCCCAAAAGGTTAAACTAATTAGATATAAATTACTAACATCCATTTTGAACTGCAACAGGAAGTTATCTTGCAGAGCCAGAATTCTGGGGAGGAAATAGAATTTTATACTTGATGAAATCCACAACAGTGACACTAATTGAACTGAATTGGATCAACATTGACTGACTTGAGCTGAATAAGGGCAATATTGCCTTCAGTAGGCTTGTTTTATCTCAAGTTGAGCTTATCTTGATGGATTTTACACTTAAGAACTTTATCATGCTGTTTTCCTGTACGTTATGCCTGAATGAGTTAAGCTAAGCGCCATTTGCAATTTTAAAATTTTCATCTGCTGATTTAACATGTAAATCATATAGTAGTAGTTTACATGTTGCTATATTTATTGAGCTTCAATGTAGTTTGGATGCTTTAGTTGTCACTAGACTAACAAAAGAGTATTAAATTGTCAGCTGTGTGTTTCTGGCAGCCACTTACTTAGCATTTTAACCAAAACTGATTCTAATATCTGACTGATATGACTTAGGCAGCACACATCATACACATGTTTAATAAGGCAGCATAATTATACTTTCCAGATTAGTCTCTTAACAATCTGTTACTCTCACCCCCAAGCCCTGAAAAGCTCCACAAGCAAAGAACAAACATACATCACCTAGCTAGATCATTAAGATCCAATCTCCCATCTTTGTTTTTGTCAAAAATGCTCATCTGCAAGACATAAAGACAAAGTCCTCATGATTAGACAAATGTTAAGCATTTTCTAAGCAACATCAAACAAAATCTGTCAGGACCCTGCCCTGATCTTCTTATTTGTGTTGTCTTTGTTTAATGTTTCTTTGTGTGTGTTGTGTCTGAGCACATCGCTGTGTCTTTGTTTGTGTTTGCCATGTGCTTGTCCTGCCTCATTTCCCATTGCCACGCCCTCTTGTTTAGCCTCTGTTTGTCTGAGTGTTGCCATAAGTTGTGTGTTTGTCCCCAGTCTCATCTCGTCCTGCCCTGTTCAGCTGGCTGTGGAGTGGTTTCTCCTTCTGTGCCTGGTAGACCACTGCTGCCTACCTCCAGCAACTGTCTGCACAACTTCTACCGCTTTCTGGTAAACCATCATCCGAGGCTGGTCCCTACAGTGTTTACTCCTCTCCTCACCTCACTTGTCTAGTCTACCTATTGTCTAATAAACCTGTTAACACTCTCCCTGCCTTTGAGTCCTACCTCCAGATCCCTGACGAAATCAACCCCAGAAATATTGCTAACTGAACACTTACCTGTATATCAGTTGCCTAAAAACCTGCCATGTAAAAACACAAAGCTAAAGGCTATTCACTTTAATGAGTAACACTTATAGTTTCACTTGCATGGAAAAAAACACACTCCTCAAGGGTCAAAGGGAGGTTAATGCATGGGTGACCAGCCGCAGTTTGCTGATGGCTGAGGTAAACAGTGCTATCACTCACTAATTGATCTGTATACCTGGCATGTTAAATAAGCAGGACTTTTTATTTGAAATGAGTCTGAGGATATGGCCCAGGAATGACTTATAGACAACAAACAGAAAAACAGTGTACATATAGTGTACATTGAAAGCAAAAACTCTATCTCCTTCAAACAGTCCTTGAAAAACTGTTGGTTATGTATCAAGTAAATGTAAACAAAAATAAATTATATGTGTATATATTGAACAGGATTAGGGCCAGAATTAAATCATTTGACAGCCCTACTATATTCACATGATGTCAAACAGGGCCCATGGGTACTACCTGCACTTGGGCCCCACAGACCCCGGCTACGACCCTGATTATGGGTCATGCTGATATATTGCATTTGTATCGCACCACCAACATCAACTTACAGAAGGATCATAATGTCAAGTTATGTGTCAAGATGTAATCATACAGAGGTGCATCATTTGAGAAGTTTAGGTTTATACAAATAATTAATAAATGTTACCATATTATTTGTGTATTCATCCAACTTCCTAGATGGAATATTCTTTTTGTGCTGCTGAAACAAGTCATTCAAGAAACCCTGCCATCAGAAAAAGACAAACAATCAAAAGACTACATTATAATATTACATATTTACAATATTTATTAGATTGATGTTACTGACAGAGCTGCCAAAGAATTTACCTTGAGCTCCACGGCAGATATGTAGCCACTGCTATCAGCATCGTATTTCCTCCAGATCTATCATGAGAAATGTACAAAACATTGTTTTTAACAACCATTCCCCACGCGCAACAAAAACAAAAAATAACATTATATGCTCAACGATTCTTCTACGCAAACAGCCACAGATTATGAACATGTACGTGCTTTCACCAGGATGTTAAAGCACCTTGAGATACTCTTGTGGGAGGCATAAGTCACCAGAGAAGAGTAAATTTTATTATTTTTGTTTTATTTGCGCAAAAAATAATTCTTGTAGCATCGCAAAATGAGTTTATTCACTGATGTCACATGGACTGTTTTATAAATGTTTTTGCTACGATTTTGGATCTAGGATAATTTTAGTGTTGCTGTCTATGGAGGGACAGATGTCTCCTTGATATCATCTTAATTTTGTCTTCTAAAGAGGAACAGAGTTTTTTTTTGGGTCCAATGCAGAGCTGGGCAACTTCGGTCCTGGAGGGCCAGTGTCCTGCAGAGCTACAACCTGCTACAACCCAAATCAAACACACCTGAAGAAGCTAACCCTTTAAACAATATATAAATAAATAAGCATAATACTGCTTTAAATTGTTGATAAATTTCAAGATTTTATACTTTTAAAACCTTAAAAGTAGACACTTCACTTACATTTAATGATCTTTCTATGGACTTAATATGACTTTGGTTAAGTATATAGGTTGAGTGGACATGATGTGGACATCTTAATGTCTTGATGTCTTTGACCCACATATATACATATTTATTTATTTACATAATTGATGGTCATCTAATAAACAATAACCTGAAATCATGATATTGACATCTGTGATGCTGGATGTCAATATCATTCAATTTAAAAATGATGTGATGCAATCTGTGTAAGATGAGTAAAGGTTTACCTTCATGAACTCCACGCTGTTATCTAGTGGAGTCTCTCTACGAAAGATAAGAAGGAAATTCTCATCCTCCGGCAGGATCATGTTGGCTAGCTGGTATAAATGTAAACAGACACATTCAATAATATGAGTTTATTAATTAACACATGGTTTAATCAGAACATATGTTACTCTGTCTCTACTAAAGTTAAAGTAAATTGCTTCCTTAAGTGTATCTTTTCTATAATATACAATCTAGTGGTGGGCCGTTATCGGTGTTAACGCGAGACTCTTATCGCACGATAAAAAATAAATTGCAGTTAATCTATCCACAAAGTTTCACCTTGATATTTTAGCACGGATGTATAACTAGCCTAAACTACATCTAAACTAAATCTAAACTACAGTACGTATGAGCTTTGATTCTTATCACCTGTCGTCTGTGATTGTCATGTACCATTTCGGATGGTACTAACATCTCTGTGTTTATTACAGAGGTGAGGGTCTGTTTTGTATATCTGGGCGTCACAGAGATCACACGCTCTGTATGCATGCATTTCTATAGTCATTCAGATTGATTACAATTAGTATAGTCACAAATACCATGGTGAAGCTTAATGGCTAGCATAGCAAAACCATGTTAATGTGTGGTTACTTTAGTTCAACTATTATGATTTTTATTTGTAGAAAACCCATGTTTAATTTTGATTCAAATTAATCTAGATAAAAAAAAGAATCTATGCCCACCCCTAATTTAATCACATCGCTGAATGATAGCATTTAATCATAAAATCGATTGACTGAACGGCAGCATTATAAAATAATATGATTAACATGCAAAGACATGAAAATGTAAGGTCTGTTTGCAGGATACCATATTTGGCATGCGTTTTTCAGATATCGATTTGAATCTAGATTGCTAGATAAAACTACCACTATGTGAATAAATACACTATTTTAATGACAGCACTAATGGCTCTGGTTACTGGAAGTGTGGTTGCATCTAATCCAGTGTTTCAACCCTTCACAGACTCATTTTACTACGGGGCAGATGTGATGGAAGCAAAACAAACCATTAACATGACAAAGAAAATGACTCTAACACTTTAAATGAGGTTAATGGAACTGTTGCAACCGAGCTGGAAACAGCCGGAAGCCATAAAGTGGCTAGATAACATCTGCAACCACAGAAAAGCCTTTACCGTCACTGCACGCAAACAGCAATTCAGCAATGTTTGTTTTTCTCTGCACACAGAATGACTAATTATAAATAACAACCTGGAAGTAATGTATCCATTTACAAGCACTTTTGGTTGAAAACTCGTTTCATGGTTGCTCTTTAGTTGCCAGTTTGAACTTTTCTGAAGGGCTAACAATAATAATGAAAGAAAATAAATTGTTATGTACTTCGTGGATCGCCAAGCGTCCATCAGACGTGAGATCGTAGGCAGACATAAACCTCTTCTTTATCTGCTGTACTCTCTCTTCTGTAATCTTATCCTAAAGACAGCAGAGAAAACAAACTGGTTAGTGTGACTACATTTCAATCATTCATCTCTCATCTCTCATATCATTTCCCATCATCACTCTGCATAAACACTGGACTGAAACAGCAGTGCACCGATAGAGCTGCTCATAAGATATTCGTAGAACAGCTGATGTAACCTTTATTTACATCACAATAACCCTCATTCACTGGGTTATAGAATCAGAGAGCATTTGTTTTGTTTGTTTGTTAAGCATGCAAGTTAATGAACATCAGCGTCAAATGCGAAAAAGTTGGGTTATAGCACCTTAGACGTTATAATGCACGTCTAACCACCGTTTCCTGAAAATGTTTGGTTTCTTGAGACGTTTCACAATTTCCTGAGTAACAATCTAATGTAACAGCCAAAAGCGAGTCGTATATATTTTATAAGGCGGCTAATTTTGACTACCTCACTCTTATGATGTATGTATTTTACAAGTTGTATGAATGTATTCATTATTATTATTATTTATTTATTTACATATGAATTTGTATGAATGACATACATCTAACCCCTCACTGGAGTTTAGAGAAATCCTGCAAAATCGTACGAGTGAGGTTGTACGAATTCCTACAAATTAGCCACCTTGTAAAATACGTACAAATTGGTTGGGAGATAGCACTGAATATAACATATATTGGTTTTGAGTGTATTGTATTTCCATTCAAACAACATAGACATATAGTAGTTATAATAGAAAAAGTAATAAAAAAAATTCTGTCAAAAAGTGGTCAAGTTTTGTCCACTGGCAGTGTGTTTTAAGCATCTACTATGAAAGGTAAACAGATGTTAAATGGCTGTCGTGTGTGTTAAGTTAGTGGGCGAGGGAACAGATCTTTGTGTGTAAACAGACAAAAAGCACTTTTAGTGAGCACTTACTGAAAGAATATGTCTAATGTGTTTCCATAGAAGTACAAAATGTAATCAGTAACACTCATGTCATCAAATAGTAAGAACTTGCTGTGTTTACAGGTTTTGTACGTTCAAATGTAATACTTTTCAATTCGAATGTAATTTAAAAACAAATTTTGAACACACCTTTGGTTCTAACTTTTCCAGCATGTGACGGAAAAAGTCATCCAGCTCTTTCCCTTCAATGTAGCCGTTGTCTGCAGAAAAGTGTTTATTTATTTTATGATCAGATATGGAGAGTATGGTATTTAAATGCAAACAAGCATCACTATGTCAATAGGCAAACATTTAAATGACAATAAACAGATGTAAATGGTTTAAAATTCTCACCATCAGCATCAAAGTGTTGCCAGATCTGTAGAAAACCAGCAGCATCTAGATTAGCAAAGGCACAGTCCATGATGGAAATATAAAAGATATGATAGAGTGATATAGAGCAAGAACAGAAATGATGCAGCTCTGCACAAAGAGGGACGCTTTCCTTTGACTCACTGAATAAGCGCAGAACAAAACCCCTCCTCTTTCACACCACTCTTAGCAGTCGTTGGCTGAAAGACTGTTACAGTCAGAGGTCAAACTAGTGCCTGTTACTTTTAATATATTAATATGGTTCTGCCTGTACTCTGAGCAGTTTTGAGATACTGAGCTTTAAAGTTTCATCTAACTTCTGTTGATAGAAATAAATGTTGCTTTCTAAACAAAGGCACAAAACGTGCACAGCTTAAAGAAGAAACCTTACATACTGTATACATTTTTGAAGAATAAGAATATGTGAATAACTACATTTTGACAAAAAATGCAGTATAGATGAATGTGGAATGAATATACAACACAACTCTCAGAGAGGTCCTGCATCCTCTTGTAGTGTTTATTTTGGCTTGTTGGAACCAGTCGAAATGCTTCTTGTTAAGCAAAGCCAACCGATCTTTACACTTTCCGCTTTGTTTGACTTTGGTGTTAAGCTTTTCTCTTTTTCAGATGTGACTTCTCTGGACCACTGCAGGTCCTTCAAATTTAATCTCCTCGTAACATGTGCAATACATGCATTGTTCGCTGGTAGCATCTCTGAAGCATTGTTTGTCAAAAGAATACTTGACATTTTCATGGTTTATGCAAGCACATGTATTTCTGTTAAATCCACATATCTCACAAATTGTCTATATGATTTACATTACATTGTTACATTATATTTCAGGTGTCTCTTCACTGTTGCATTGTACTGTGTTTGGAGCTCTTTCAGAGAGTGAAGTAGTACTAATGTGTCCATAGATGGTGGCGTTAAATTGAGAACATCATCAAGCACCCTTTTGTTTCTTATATGTAGTTTCTCTGGTACTTTCTCCACTTTTCCCTCATCTTGTCCTGCTTAGTTTTGGAGAGCTTGGCTATTAACGATTTCAACTGGCTGACCTTTCAGAAAACCTTAATCACGGCATCACTCTTTGACTTTAACCAACATTCTTATAGTTTTCACAGGGTTTTTCTCTCTCTCTCTCGCTACCTTTTATGTCTTTTGGCAGGGTAATTTACCCTTGCAACAGAATCAGCATTCACTTGTGTTCTATGATGAGTCACTTTTTCCTTTTATTTTAATTCTACGTTTTATAATAATTATCAATTATTAATGTATTCCTGGGGTCTTACCTTTTGACATGTACACTTAAGAATACCTGACCATACCCTAAAATTATCAAATAATAATTGTCAAATTATCTCACATTTTAAGGAGAGTTACTTACCTTTGCATGCGGCAGTTGGTCTCATCAGGGGTCCTTATTTGTGATACAATTTATTGTCAAATGGTCTTCCACAATTTCAACAAAATGGCTCCTTCAAGTAAGGGATAATGTACAGGCAGCCAGTCGTTATATGATGAAGGGGCCTATTTCGCGATAACTGCTAGCTGCCTGAACATTATCCCGCTTATTACACGGCTACTTGCCACATAAGGACATAAATATGAATTTGAAACATTTAATTGGCAGATTTGTTTTAAATTAACATTTTCATCCTTCCGAGAAGCGATATAATACCACGTGACTAACATTCAAATGTTAGTAAGACAATTTATAACATCTATAAATATATAATAACGGATGTATTTTAAATTTTCCATTGTTAATTGTGGTTTTCCAGTGTTTGTCGCAAGATGGCCCCAAACGGTAATCTTTGTTGGTGCAGAGGGATTTGAAACATACAAGTAGTACCGGCTATGAGTTATTACTTTGGAGCGGTTATTATTTGAAAAGAACAAACCTGCAAATGCCTCAACTAGTGTTGTCACCGTACCAAAATTTCTGTATTCGGTACCGATACCAGTGAAATTTCACGGTTCTCTGTACCAATTTCGGTACCAAAGCAAAACACAAAAGCATGAAAAAAACAGTTCTGGAGATGTTGTTTATCTAATTATGTCTACATTGAGACGGCGGATGCTGAAATCACAGCGAGTGTCATGCGTTTGTAGTAAACAAAACCGCGCATCTCTGCCATTCATTCATTAACACAGAGCACAGAACATACAGGATTCATATTTGAATCGACTTTTACGACTTAGTAATTAGAGATACTACTTCATATAGCAATATATGAAGTTACCATATAATAATGGTACCATGACATAAACATTTTTTTGGTACCGACTTGGTACCGAAGTACCGGTGCTTTTGACAACACTAGTCTCAACTGACCAATCAGAATCAAGCATTCCAGAGAGCCGTGTAATAATAGTGGTTACACCATCTTGACCAATGTACAGTTATGCCAAACCTTGGAAAAATTACACTACATTGAAATTGTTGAAAAAAAATTTGCATATTTATTTTGAAATATGACCCCTTTTAATTTTAATGAAACTATACAGACACATAAAAACTAGCGTCACGTCATTGGCCCATACATACTAATGAAAAACTGATGCTGGTTTGCATTAAAAAGCATCTGGAAGATCAGGCCCTTTCTAACAGAGCATGTTGGATTACTTCTCATCCAGACCCTTGTCTAGAAATTATTCAGAATGCAGCAGCTTGACTGATCTTTAACAAGACGAAAAGGGCCTACATCACACCTCTCTTTATCTCACCGCACTGGCTGTTGGTTTGCAGCTTGCATCAAGTTCTAGACAATATTGCTTGCATACAGAACAGCCGCAGCCTCCAGACCCTCCTACTTGCACTTATTCTTATGACTCTGCATCTCCTCCAGAAGCTTAAGGCTGGTAACTGAGAGAAGCCTTATGGTATCATAATAGAGAGGCACAAAATCTTTTTACGGAACATCTTTGTTCACTGTTTCTTGCTGGTGCAAAGATCATCCCAGCCCCATTTGGAATGTAGAATCCATTCTAGCAGCTGAAAACTCATATTTTCCATCAACATTTGACTGTATCCCACTTGAATCCCACCCCCCCAAAAACACCCCAGACACCAGCTTCTTGGATGACCTCTGACCCAATGTTAAATGTTTAACGACATTTTGTTTAACTTCTCATTTTTGACCTTTTATTTGTTACCGGCATTTAGTATTTCTTTATGCTCGGTTGTCTAAGGGTCAGAGCCAAAAAGCAGTCTCTGTCAATACCAATAACTTGCAGCCAAGCCTGAAAGTGAAAACCAGAGACAGCAGAAGGCAAGATCTTAAACTGTAACATTATAAGAGAGAAGAGTGCCATCTGGTGGAGATTAAGGGCATTTCAGCTAACAGGTGTGCCCCCTCAGTTAAGTGACAAATGCCAGATACTCTTAAAACAATCACATAAATCCAGCAGGGATGTTGTTTAATTTAATTAGTAAGAAACTTATATCTTTCATGTGGGTAAGCTTTGCTTTTAACCCTCTGGTGACATCTTCTTCTGATAACATTGAAAAAGGGGTGGTATGCCATATCACCCTGCAGCCCGAGCCTGTTTGTCTGCTGAAGCTAAGCAGGGTTTAGCATGGTCAGTACCTGGATGGGAGACCTCCAGGGAAAACTACATTGCTATTAGAGCGACCAGCAGGGGGTTCTCACCTTGTGGTCTGTGTGGGTCCTAATGTGCCAGTGTAGTGACGGGACACTGTACTGTCTTTTGGATGAGACTTTAAATTAAGGTCCTGATTCTCGGGGGTCATTAAAAATCCCATTACACTCATCGTAAAGAGTAGGGGTGGAACCAAATTCCCATTGGCCCTTGTCTATCATTGCCTTCCAATAATCACCATCCATTGAT
>JAUCMT010000088.1:14496587-14518054 GCA_032357475.1 Enteromius thamalakanensis
TGACCGCATCACCACCTCGGGTGTGCATTATTTTTCTAATAATTCAACGGCCCGTCGTCAATTATTCCTTACTTATTCTAAGTGCATTTGTGTCGCTTTAAATTCTCAAGCTCGCCATAGCAGGATGAAATCTGATTGGCTGTCAGTGTTTATATTGTTCATTAGATGGGGGAAAAATAGTTCTGGAAGTGATTCCAAATATAATGTTTTTCTGTGTTTTTATCGCTACAGTTGTGGTGTGATTCTGCTATTCTTTAATATTGAGAATGATTTTTAGAGCTATATCTTTACTGTTACCTTTATAGTTAAAATGCTTGGTGTGAATGGGAGTAAAATTTTACAATTTTCAATGTCAGTATGTAAATCCATACAATGAAAATTGCACACTTGTACATTTAAAAAGATAATTTAGTCCATAACTACAGCTGTGTATATTTAATACATGAAAGACTATTTTGTCTTGAACATTTTTCTTGTCCTACACAGACTGTCCAGATAATGATTGGTCTGATCACTCTCCTGTTTGGCCTTGTGTCATCATTTTTGGCAGAATCCATTGTTGTCTATAGTGGCATTCCTTACTGGGGATCTATCATTGTAAGAATTTTTACTTAATTATGTAATTGTTAAGTAACTATGTTCGGTCTTATTTAATACAAGCTACAGTAGGTAGTTAACCAACAATGCCTATTACTGCTAAGCGTATCGCTTCATTGATTTTTTTATTTTGTCAATACTGAGACCACATTATTTAATACAGCATGCCACACAAAAAAAAAAAAATTAAATTTACTTTTAATAATTAACTGATGCATTTCAACAGGTCTTAGATGAACTTATTCATTACAAATATATTTAATCTGTTGTTGTTCATTGTACAACACTAACAAACAGTTTTGTAATTTAATGCTATTTATTATATATCCATTTATATGTCAGACCTTTGTGAAGTGTCTTTCAAAGATTGGCTGAAGTCAGCACACTGGTTGGAGAATGTGCATCACATATGCATGCATTTCTCTGAATGAAACAAACAAGTTTACTTACAAATGAAGAGATAAGGCAAAATTGTGTCAGATTATAAATGTAACCATGGTTCCCTGAGGTGTGGAATGAGACACTGCATCTGCTGACACTATGGGGAACACAATCAAGTATCTTAAATGCAACAATCTGACAATACACACGGTGGTAAAAAGATCAATCTGGTTGAATACCATCTGTACATATTTTAACGAAAATCTTGATATTTGTGCTTCTCTCTCCTCTCAGTACATTATTGCAGGCTCACTCTGTGTTGCTGCAGAAAACAAAGTTAATTCACCCTCCAGTTTGTGTTTGGTATGTACACAACACATGGTATATTTAGGGGTCTAAGCACCAGAAGTGCTGGACCACTATTGCATGTTTACTGATTTTTATAAAGATTCCTGATTTTATGTTTTTTTTTTGTTTGTTTTGTTTTGTTTTCTGAAAAACTTTTAGTTTGTTGGTCCAATATTCACAGCATTATAGCTATCACATAGATGTTAATTAATCACTAATGTTTCACAAATTGCTCTTCATTTCATGAAGCCCTTATATGGAGCTGATTTGGGGGTGTATTATGCAAATTACTAACCCCGTGGACATGGGCGCTCATTTAGAGAACTCCAGATTCTCTAACAGAAGAACAAATTTAATAACAAGCTCATGTGGGTACACACGTGTTGGGAATTAGGCGGTGTCAGGCCTGAACTGCACTGGGATCAGTGCAGTCTACTGCAGACACTCAGGAACCCAATGAGGTAATCGCCGCCACCTGGAGCTCATTAGGTGAGCTAGTATTTAAGCTCAGCTCACCAGTGTGAGAGTTGGCGGTGATTGAGGTAACTAACGCTCAGCTAACTCATTGTCTGCTTACCGTATGCCTCATGTTTTCAAGAGCTGTGTACTTACCTGTTTACTTAACTAAAGAGAAGTTTATGTTTCAAGTGACTCTATCGGAACTGTGTACTTTGCATCACTGCTGAGACAAGGACTGGCTTACCGTGCTTGTGGTCAAAAACTCTGTCACCTTCCACGATCACTTACCTGCACCACGAGCACCTAATCACACAGCATGTCGTTCTCCTGAGGATCTCACGTGAGTTGATGACAAACTTACCCAAGATTACTTACCTGTCGTACTTTACCTGTCTTCGCAGACGGTTGTCACGAAATCCTTGCTTCCTCTGGAACCACCTGAAAAGAAGTAAAGACACACGTTGACATCACGGACACACACAGAGATTATCTTATGGAATGAGATCATCATACCTTCTTTCACTGAAGTCCGGAGAACTGTGTATGCTGTGCTACGGATCCAAGTTCACCTTCCTCATTTCCCTTTTCCATCACAAAGACTTTATCATTCAATAAATCTTTAAAACTTACCTGCTTGTCCTCTCCTCCTTACTACAGCAGCTGAGCGTAACAGGCGGAATGTTTATGTGAGAAGTTTAAATGTGCATAATAATACGAAAAAAGTATGCAAAATGTTTTTTCGAAAAAATTTACATTTGGTTTTCAAAATTTTCTTCTTGTTTTGCCTTTGTTTCCAGTCACCCGGGTTCCCTAGTTAGTGTCCTTCATTGTTAATTAGTTCCGTGCAGCTGTTTCAGTTCTGGTAATTATCCCCTGTATTGTACAATCTTATCATGGCTGGTTACACTTTATTTTGATAGCCCACTTTAGACATTCTACTAACTAAGTATCTTTGTCACCACATGTCAACTCTTAATTCTTGTTAATTTGCAACTACGTCTACTAACTCTCAAAAGTAGACTGTTATGGTAGGTTTAGTGTTAGTAGAATAAGTTGACATGTACTTGCCAAGTTTCTGATAGTCAGTATGTTGTGGACCCCTTAACTATAAAGTGTTAGCAGACAGTCTCCTGATACTCTAATGACTGCTAGTTGACATGTAGTTATTTCAGTAAAAGTTATTTCAGTAAAAAGATTATTTCAGTTGTATCACTTAATAATCTATATACTGTACGTCATTGGTGCTTGGACCCTGATTATAGCAGCATGCAGCTGCATTTTATTTATGAATGTCAAGTAGTTCATTTAAAAAAAATGTAAACTAAATAACATTTTGTTGATTTTATTCCTATAGGTGAATGGTTCACTTGGAATGAACATTTTCAGTGCTTTAACCGCAGGAATTGCCCTTATTTTAATTTCACTGGATTTTGTTATAGCACAATATAAAATTTCCTCTTACTGCAAAGATTCTGAATGTTATTTTAAGGTAATATATAAGGTATTTCATCAACTTTTATATTCATATGTACTGTATATGTACAGTAAGATCAGTGTTGTCAGTACACTTGTCAAAACTCAAGCTAATTAACTTGCATTCATTTGTCCCATTTTTTCCACAACATTTAAAAAGTAGTTTATACATATTTTCTATAATCCTCATTACAATGCATAAAGACACTGACATTACACATTGATTGTAAACTCAGCCCAGTTTGATAAAAATATATAATAAGATATGAACCTTATGAGTAATAGATTATTAACTGCTTAGCAACCAGTGTACCAGTTTGAGTAGTAATAATCTTTATTATTATTCATGCTAATGTTGATTTTTCTTTTAGACCCTCTTCTTCGGAATCCGAGGTGTATTGCTCTTATTCACCTTCCTTCAGTTTATCATCTCTATCTGTTTGTCAGCTTTTGCTTGTAAGGTCTCCTGTTGCTGTTGTCCTCCTCAGGTGAGCATTGCAACTGTTTTGGAATTTTATTTGTAGGACAAAATATAGAACTTTTTCATGCACTGTTAAGAAATGAGGGACTAGGACATTTCAGAAGTATTTTGGTCCTTAGTTTTTTTCCGATTCTATTTGAAATACAATGCAGTCTATACGCTTGTAATACTGGAACTGTATGCCAGTGTTATTGTATTTATACTACTGTACCTGACAGGAACAATTTATAAAATTGTACATGTGCATTTTTTCCAAAGGTGCCATTTGTTCCTCAAGTTTTAAACCCACAGCTCCCTGATTTCAAGCCCAATAATTTCCTTGATCTTAAGAGCTCAGAGGTAAGGGAAGCTTGAATCCTAGTTACATTATTTGGAATTAGGGACAGTTTCCTGTAAAGGGTTGAAATTAAGACAAGAGTAGATTTAATCTACAATAGTTAATTACTGATGAAAAAATGGCTTTCTGAAACGCAGATCCTGGTCTATGGAGTCCTGAATTAAAATAGACTAGATTTATTTAAAACCAACTGTCGAAATCTGAATTAGCCCAACAGAGGCTGCCTATAAAATATGAAATTAACCAAAGAATCAGGTTTTTAAAATCAGGTGTTGAATAAAAGAAAGAGAGGAAAAAGTCATGGTCAGAAATTACCCTTCAAATTGCGCAAATTAAAATTGCGAATTGAAAATATGCCTAATGGATCTGTTTTGTTAAATTGGTTAAATTGGTTAATGGAAACGCTGTCATTTTGCAGTACTTTTTTATCATCATTTATAAAACATCACCAAAGTATTGCTCAAGTGTATTATGGAAACGTGGCTAATGAGAAAAACTAAATATAGTTCTGATGTGCAGCAACAGATTGTTAAGCTTCACAAAATATTTAGTCAAGAAAACAGAACACAATAGAAAGTTAAAATAAGCTAAAGAATTTAACATTCCCACCATTAAGACAATAATTACAGAGTTCTAATCAACAAGAAATTTAAATCTAGACTAGACCAAGTCTAAGACTATTTAAAACCAGAGATAGCAAGTTTCTGTTCATTTGGTATAAAGGGTCATTTTAGCCTGTTATATGCTTAATGTAATGTGCAATTGGTGTCCATGTAATGGAAATGTGTGAAGCACTGATTAATGGGAGCAATAATTGTTGAAATGGGTCTGGCTATTTTGTACTGTTCTCTGAGGTTTACTTATAATAATAAAAAAAGATTTTGTAAATAAAAAGTAGTAATAGGATATAATAACCTACTCAGGTTGAAACATGAAATCTGCAATGAAATCTTCTGTGTCAAAGGATTGAGGTATTTCTTAGTTCCTGACCCCAAAAAAACAAGAGGCTGATTGTTTGTTGTTGTTGTTTTTGTAGATACCTGTTGTCAACAGCTCTTCTATGAACCAACATCCTCCAGACACTCTCCCACAATACAGTGAATGTAAATAAATATTAACAAAAAAAGTGGGTGAAGTTTGGACCTGAAGTTGTGAGTGATGTTTTTGAGGGACATATGGGTTTTCCAATAGTTATCTGACCATTATCTTTAATGTACTTTCATTATTTCATCAGATAATATTTTTTAAATGACATGTGTAAACAAAACATTAAAAACTAGATGGCATTTCATGCTTTTCTTTCTTTTAAGTAACTAATTAACTGTAATAGCTGAAAAACATATGACCTGTAAGAATAAATTATACGGAATGAAAAATTGCTTATTCATGTTTTAATTAAAACAGAAAAAAAATGTTTCTCTCTGTCATTCGCTCCTCAAAAAAATGTATAGTTTTTATTTAATGACAGTAACCTAGTCAGGATGGACCTATAACTTCTGCTTTTCGAAGAATGTTATTCTGCAAAGGGAAGTCAAGAAAGACTTGATTCAATTGGATGCTTCCACAAAGGTCAGCAGTTATACGGAAAATTACTTTTAAAAGTAATGAATTAAAATAGTGCGTCTCTTCCTGAAATGTACCTAATTAAGTATCTTAGTTACTTGCTTGTTTTTACTATAAAGAGTTCCTATGTTACAAATCTAAAAGCACTTTCACAACAAAAGTGAAATGAATACGCATTAGGCTGAATGAAATGTTCATTTAAGCCCGTCCTCTAACAAAACAACAACAAATTGTATATATTTATATATTCATTTATATAGGTTTGTATTGATACTTTATGTACTTTATTTAAGTTCCATAAACAATACATATAATTCAAGTCCGTATTGCTAGTCTATATCTCTTCATGACCATGTAATTGTAACACAAAGAGGTCTCAGTTTATCATACAGTATGTTGGTAGATCATCGTTTTCATTTAATAGCTCATTGTACTTGAACACAGTTACATTCATGACTATTATAACTCATAATAAGATGCACACCTTTTTAAATGTTTTAGCTCATTAGTAGAGACTGCAAGACTTGAACTGGATGTGAAATCAAGGAAGTGCTGAGGGGTCCACAAAAAACTACAAATAAAAAAAGTGATGGGGGTCCCAGGAGAAGCACTGTAGTAGATAGCAGTGCCATCTGTCTGCAATCCACTCTACTGCTGTGATCGGGGTCTGTTTGTACTCTGTACCTTATCAATGATCTAATTGTCTGCCTGGGACTGACATCTAGTGGATGTTTTATTATCTGTGACCTTTAGGTTTGCAGACACACCTGATTTACACACGTGAGGCAAACCCAGAACCAGGAAACAGGAACCTCGTGATTTCAGGGAAAAGAGAAACCAAAGTCTGTTTAAGCTGCTGTGTTCGTGTTTCTGTATTTATGCAGTAAAATGGAAGAAACCAGATTTTCTCAGGATGAGTTCATCTGTCCAGTGTGTCTGGAACTCTTTAAGGATCCAGTGACGATTTCCTGTGGGCACAGTTACTGTAAGAGCTGTCTTGCAGGCCACTGGGATCAGGAGGATCGGTTTAGAGTCTACAGCTGTCCTCAGTGCAGACAGACCTTCAGTTCAAGACCTGCTTTAGGTAAAAACACCATCCTGGCTGAAGTGGTGGAGAAACTAAAGAACACTAAACTTCCTGCTGACTGTCTCGCTGGAGCTGGAGAAGTGCAGTGTGATGTCTGTACTGGAAGAAAATACAAAGCCGTCAAGTCCTGTCTTGAGTGTCTGAGCTCTTACTGTCAAACTCACCTTGCACAACATGAGAGTTTCTTTAAAGGAAAGAGACACAATTTGACTGATGCCACCGGACGACTGCAAGAGATGATCTGCCGTGAACATGACAAACAGCTGGACATGTACTGTATTACTGACCAACAATGCATTTGTGTACTTTGTACAAAATATGAGCATAAATACCACAACACTGCATCAGCCTCAGCATACAGAGCACACATACAGGTATTTAAAACTAAAAATATTTTGCCCGTGTTATTGATATTTGATATTTTAATGAGATCTGGCGCTCTGTCCTACTTTCTGAACCTTTATAAATAGCAATGGAACTACCACATTCAAGGCCTAGAAAGGTATTAAGGAAGTCATTTGAAGTTGAGGACTGACAGAGAAGATTAAATTGTGGAATGAAGTTTGATCCTTTTTTTATGTAAAGGTGATGCTAATCTTTTTGTAAAATAGATTTTACAATGATTAAATGAATACTCAGTGTACTAATACATTTGTGTTTTCTGTCTAGAGCTTTGTTATGCAGAACACAACTGTCAAGTGTGAACCTCTACAATAGTTTCAGTTTTTTGCTACTGTTAGGGGAAACAAGTAAATTTAGCTTAAATGAAAATTAATTATGATATTTATAGGGAATTTTGATTGTTTATGGCTGATCAGCTGAATCAGCAATTGGCTTTTAAACTGGCCATAAATCAACAACTCAGCAACAGACATTAATATCAAAGTATTGTGATAATTTACTTGCACAGCAAAAAGATAGAAACCTTAATCTCTGTTTTAAATCTGTTGGGAGTTCTTTCCATGGCATCATTGGTTTCCCGTGCAGGTTTGTTGATTTGCCAGCAGGCTGATATCATTGGGAGTGATGATTTGAGAAACCAATCACGAAGGAGGGGTATGGAGTCTTGTACAGTGTTTGAGGTTTTCAGGTTTGGGAAGTTAGACTTCTTGGTTGCAAAATATCTTAATGGTCATTTATGTTGTCTTGGGCCTCTTTGTGGAATTTGGCTCTATGTGTTGTTTCAAGATCTTTCTAATCAAGTTTTATGAGATCCTACAATACGTATGCTTGTAGTGTGAAACAGGCCTTAATCTTCATGTTAGTTTGTATTCGATAGTGGCAAATGATTAACATCCCTTATCCCTTATGTCACTAGTTTTGTGACATTTCCTGTTTGTCCTCTAGATGCAGGTGAAAGAGATACAGAGAACGTTTCAGCAGAGAATCCAGCAGAGAGAGAAAGATCTTCAGCAGCTGAGAGAGTCTGTTGAGTCTCATAAGGTGACCTAGACAAGTTTCAGTCTCAGTTCAGATTCTGTTCATACAGTCCCCCCTCTAAGCCCACTGTGTGATTGTGATGTGTGTCTTTACAGCGCTCTGCACAGACAGTAGTAGAGGACAGTGAGAGGATCTTCACAGAGCTCATCCTCTCCATTGAGAAAAGACGCTCTGAGCTGATACAACAGATGAGAGATCAAGAAAAGTCTGCAGTGAGTCAAGCTGAAGAACGACTGAAGCAACTGGAGCAGGAGATCAGTGATCTGAGGAGGAGAAATGCTGAGCTGGAGCGGCTTTCAGAGACACGGGATCACATCCATTATCTAAAGGTAACAGAGATCTAGAAGAACAGAATCACAGATCCTGCTGTGACAGGAGACGCATATCCTCATTTTGCTGAGTGGGACATGTTTCTGGATCAACATCTTCGTTGACCCTGGAACAACATTATGATTAATTAGAATTAATTAAAAAGAACAGTTTATAGTTTTTGTGAAGTTTAGGCTTATAATCAGTATTTGTATAGCAGTATCATCCATGTATCTTTTCCTCTGATTTTAGGTATAGGTTTAGGTTAGGTGTAGAGATATAGTTGAGACATATCTATGTTGACCTAAGAATGCATCTGACATGTTTAATTTGAACAGAATGAGCAGTGTTATTCAGTGTCTTATTAAGTAATCATCAATCAGATCACATCTGATCACCTTCTTTCAGAAGAGATGTATCAGTTTTTTCTTTGGAAAAATGTACAGTATTAAACACCACTAGCGCCACAAGCAGTTCACAGATTCACAAATATTTCAACTTTTAATCTAATTTCTCCTCGTGAATCCATTATGGTGAAATCAGTTAACTCGAATACACCAATTTTGAGCTACATTTCTCACAATTTGGATCAGGTGATTTTCAAAGCTGATAAAAGTTTTATTTGCTCTTAACATGTTTATGAATTTGCCCACAAGTCCCCAAGCATGAAGTGAGGCTGTATATTAGATATAGACATTAAGTGACAAGTTTTAATTTCTTTTTTCTGTAGAGTTTCCTGTCTCTATCAGCACCTCCTGAATCTACAGATGTACATGACAATCCCTTAATTTCTCTATTCTCTTTCGATGGCGTGAGAGAATCTGTCAGTCAGCTGAGACACAAACTGCAGGATTTCTGCAAAGAAGAGCTCAAAAAGATCTCTGACAGAGGTAAAGTCCTGGGCCCTCATTTAGCAACAGTGCATATGCACAGATTTGTGCATAATAAGCGTGCAAGCACAATTCGTATGAATTTGTATGCGTGACCTACACCTAACCCAGCCCATAAACCTACCCATCGCTGGAGTTTAGACAAATAGTAAAAAATCGTACAAGGGAGGTCGTACAAATTTTTACGAATTAGCACACATTTTCCACCTGGTACAAATACATACGAATTGGTCGTGAGACTTTATAGGTGTCATTTAGTCATTCTTGAAAAGTGGGACAAAACAAGGTGCAAAATAAAAAAAAGAAAACTATGTACTATTCTTGCTATACTTTGATTCAACCTCAGAACGTTTCTCTTTTTAAAAAAAAATATAATTGTGATATAATATCAAATTTATCAAAAAATATGTTCATAAAGTTTATCTTGAAAATATTTATCTGACAGTGGCGACAGAAACCTGAGTTTGTAGTCTTTTAACTATCAAAAACATTAAATCAATCTATGAACTTTATTTCGATAGTCCACTTTAGATATTCTACTAACAGTGAGTAACTTTTGCAACTACATTTCAACTAGCAGTCATTAGAGTATTAGTAAACTGTCTGCTTGTGACGAGGTTGAGAGACAACGAAGCGTGCAAATTCAAACTCAGAGTGTTTTATTGAGAAGCTGGACATAGACAGACAGGCTGGGTCATAACAGGCAATCAACAATGGCAGCGGCAAAGCGAGAGAGTAGTCATTGTCCGTGCAATAGTCGGCAATAATATATACAATCTGGGGGGCGAGACAAAAGCGTAATCCGAGGGAAGCAGAAGTCGGCAGCGAGAAATCAAAACAGACACTTGACACAAAGAAACACGGAGTGGCAAAACAACGGATTGACAGTGTGAAGTTACTTATAGTTAGTAAAATGACTAAATGGACTACCAAAAGTGTAACCAATTACTGTTTTAAAACAAACACAACAAACAGCGAGTGTTTTATTGTTTAGAATTGATTTTTGATCAAGAGTCACACAGAGGTATTTTTATGTATTATTGGAACACAAAATCTGACGGTGTTGACAAATTTGCCATTTCTTTCACAAAGCAAATATAGTTCATGTAGTAGCCTTTTTATTTTTTTTCTGTTAATGCTAGATGCTAATGGAACCTGCTTCAGTAGAATAAAATTATCTAAATATTGTAAATCCTTTCCTCAGAAATTGAAAGATGTTGACATATCAAGGTTGCGACATATAAAACTTAGTCAGATAGTGATGTATTCTCCAGAGGTGAACTGCGGTCAGGTCCTTTAAAGTGACAGCTGCCCTTGATATTAGCTGATTTTGTAAAATTTTAATAACAGTATTGACAAAAACTTTGAAACCTTATGAAACATGCACGTGTCACTGAAAAACAACCTTCCCAGCAGGCATACAAAGTCATAAGACATTGATATTAAGTAAAATTTTGGTTGCAATGTCAGGTGACCAAAATTCAACGCAAATTCAACGTCTAATGTCAATGTTAAACTGACGTCCAATACCGACGTCACCTGACATTGATATTTTGTTGTTTTTAGGTTGTGTAACCAAAATCCAACATTGAGTCAAAGTCAAATTGACGTCAAATACTAACATCAACCCAATTTTCATTTTCAACCAAAATGCAACATCTGTACTGAATTCCATGTCATATAGAACATTATATTAGAAATGCAAAATCATTCTATTGATATGAGAATCACACGTATGGTCTCTGTTGATTTCCACAGTCAGATTCAGCAACATTGCTCCCAGGACCAGGTACGACTTTCTCCAATGTAAGTCACTGAAAAAACAAGCAGAGAATCTAATCTAAAGAATGATCACCATGTATCTGGTAATCTTTACTTAGGCACTATTGATAAACTGAACATGAAGACATCATATACAATAAAAGATCCAACAGATTCATAATCATAATTCCTGTTTTATCTTCGTCAGATTATCATCGCCTCACTCTGGATACAAACACACTAAACAAAGGCCTCCACCTGTCTGAGAAGAACAGAGTGATTGAATATACTGTCAAAAAGCAGCCGTATCCTGATCATCCAAACCGATTTGATTATTATCGTCAGGTGTTGTGTAGAGAGAGAGCGTGTGGACGCTGTTACTGGGAGATTGAGTGGATGGGATATGTGGATATATCGGTGTCATATAGGAGCATCAGCAGGAAGGGGCAGGGGGATGAGAATTGGTTTGGACGTAATGATCAGTCCTGGAGTTTGTTCTGCTCTCCCTCCAGTTACTCATTAAGACACAATAACAAAAAGACTGATCTCCCCATGAAGCCCGTCAGCAATAGAATAGGAGTGTTTGTAGATGAGAACGCAGGAACGCTGTCCTACTACACCGTGTCTGACAAAATGAGCCTCATCCACACAGTCCAGACCACATTTACTGAGCCACTCTATCCTGGGTTTGGGGTTGATTATTATGAATCATCAGTGAAGCTGTGTTGATGAATCAGAACAAAATTAATGTAGAGAGGTTCTACCCATAATGCTTTGAGCAGCATGATAAATCAAAAACAGCTGTTCTTAATATTAGTATTATTTCTTGAAATTTTATTGTGAAACATTCTCTGTAAGATGTAAATCTTTTGCAGTTAATGATTAGCTAGCAACAGAACACATGGATGAGCTAATGTAACTCACTGCATCAGCAAACTACACAGTCACTGCCTTTAAATAAAGTGTTACATTTATTGTCCACTGTGCCACTGTCTTTTTTGACAAGGCCTTGGGGGTAACATATGTCTTCTGAAGCAGATCGATGGGTTTTTGTAACAAAAATATTTCTATTTTTAAAATGAAAACTCAAATCACTGATTTTAGCAATGGCGTTTGTGAGAAAGTCGAATTTCGGCTTCTCGGTTTCTGACTAGACAAAACTTAGTGCCCACTCTTTTTTTTTTTTTAATAGAAAATTATGACAGCACACATGATAGTTGCAGTCAGTTTATTATTTCAGTGAATATCCCATTATCTACGAGCATTAAGAAGACACTCAGTTGATATCAAGTTGTTTTCATATCATGGAGAAGGAAATTGTTTGCCATTATAATTCTTCTTCACCCTCGTAAGTAAAAGTTGGTAACTTCAGTTTGCAAAGAGGAGCAGATTTGGCACCAATCTGTGAAGAACAACATTCCAATCCCTAGTTTGTAAGTGTACATATATATCAATATAATTTTTTATAACTTTATTTATATAATCACATTAAAACTTGATTTAAAAAGTAATTTGTGTTACATTACATCTGTGACAACACATTCTTTACCTGCTCAAAGTGTTTTTCCCCATAGCGAATGTAAGTGGCTACATGCTCACAGTTGTTCATAAGCAAGTCCCAAGTCCAGCAATTTTTGTGTATTTGTCTTATGACTTTCTTCATGTCATCAGTAGATCTTACTTTAATTTTTCCATCCAGGTAGTTAAACTTCCATGGGTTACCTGAGATTTCATTCAGTTTTCCAAATATACAGTCAGAACCCTTGGGAAAGACAAAACCTATGAACAGAGAGTACATGATTAAACAGTTAATTTTGTGAGTAAAATAAAGTCCAATTAAATAGTATTTTATTCTACATTAAGGCTAGTTTGTAATTCTGATGGATATACAGTACTGTGCAAAAGTTTTAGGCAGGTGTGAAAAAATGGAATGGGAGAAATAGAGTGAGTCGATCTCAGATAATGTAAAGGATTATAAATGTTTAAAAGATTGGTGAGATACAGAGGAGCCAACCTATGTAGAGCCTTAAATGTGAGAAGCAAAATTTTAAAATCAATTACGGTACTGGGAGCCAGTGTAATTGCTGTAGAATTGGAGTGATGTGCTCGTGTAAAGGAGTCCTAGACAAGACACAAGCCGCTTAATTTTGGACCAGTTGAAGTTTGCGGAGAAGTTTCGTAGGAGGACCAGAGAGAAGAGCATTACAGTAATCAATGGGACCAGAACTTCACACAGCAGTTATGCAGAGACAGACCGAGGCGATCCAGCACATCTTCCCCCGGCGTGACCCTCCAGCTGCCACCCGTACGCCGCAGGGCCAGGCCCGGTCTGCTCATCGCCGTGGTCGCCCTCGTACTGGGCAGCGAGCTCCGCATAGTGCCCCGACACAGTCAAGGCCTCAGCGTCGAGCGCAGCACAGACGAGCAGCACCCTCCCCGTCTCCAGCGAGTGTGAAACCTTCACGTAAGGCTGCTAAACGCCCCTGAGACGGGAAGGCCCGGAGAGGCGATTGACTGTTCCCTGGGAGACGGTAACCGTACCGCTCCCTCCACCCAAGGAGGGCCGGATGGAGAATCTTTGTTTACCTTTTGTTGTGTTCCGCTGTGGGGCTCTGGCTCCGGCTCCGTGGCACTCAAAATGGTCAAAGATAGAACAGTCACATCACTCTCTGGGCCCAGGCGCGTGTCACACGACACAGCAGTCAATGGCTGCCTCACGGTCGTCCACGCATGCCTGCTTTGCCAGCGGCCCGGAAGTCTCGGTTCTTGGGAGCCCCGCTTCCTCCCGGACTTTCGGCCAGTCCCTCCGGGGACACACGCAGGGGAGCTGTGTCGTGTCAGTCCACTGCGCGACCCAGCCCTGTGGTCC
Organism: Enteromius thamalakanensis; assembly: GCA_032357475.1. Classification (NCBI taxonomy): domain Eukaryota; kingdom Metazoa; phylum Chordata; class Actinopteri; order Cypriniformes; family Cyprinidae; genus Enteromius; species Enteromius thamalakanensis. The sequence goes on from JAUCMT010000088.1 coordinate 14,510,583, forward strand.
GCTGGACCCATTCCGGCAAACTGGTGAGTCCACTGGTGCCACTGGCGACGAGATGGGAGGCGTGGGACACGCTACCCAATCCGTTGAGATGGCTCCTCCGGGCGATCCGGTTCGGCTATGCGATTCAGTTTGCTCGGCGTCCTCCCAGATTCAGTGGCATGCTGGAGACTGTGGTGGCAGCACGAGACGCCGCTGTACTGCGTGAGGAGATTGCTGTCCTCCTGGCAAAGGATGCAATAGAGCCCCCGAGATGAAGTCAGGGTTTTACAGCCCTTACTTCATTGTGCCGAAGAAGGGCGGTGGACCTGCGAGTTCAGAATGTTGACGCAGAATGTTGGTCTTCATGGAGTTGCAGTCAAAAAACCATACCTCTGATGGGGGAACAAGGTTAAGCAACTCAAGTATGCACGAAAACTGGGGTGCAGAAAAATGACAGTCGGTGTTCTGGACTGATGAGCTTAAATATATGGCTGTGGCAAAAAAGCAATTTGTTGGTCGAAGGGCTGGAGAGCAGTACAATAATGAATGTAGGCAATAGTGAAGCATGGCAGAGGTTCCTTGAACGTTTGGAGAGTTGGCCTGAGAAATACAGGCAGATACTTATCCACCAAGCATTACCATCAGGGAGGCATATGATTGGCCCCAAATTTATTCTGCAGCAGGGCAATGACCCCAAAAATACAGAAAAAAATTATTAAGAACTATCTTCAGCATAAAGAAGAACAAGAAGTACTGAAAGTGATAGCCTAATGTACAAAGGCTTGCATAGAATTAATACTAAAACAATGCGTACGGACAAAGCTGAAAATTTGCATATGTACAAAAAAATTCATATGTATGAAACACTGCGTACGCTGAAACCCAAGAATATTCTCTTTGTACATCCAAATTAACGTGAAATTGAGCTCACATGCATGAGCGCTAAACCCCTCCCTGCCTCCTGCCCCGTATAAATATGGTAATGACTCCACTTCAGGAAAAAAAAAACTAAAAAGCAATGGCAAAACAAGCAAGCAAGAAGGTGTGTCCTCCGGAATTAATAACAAACGAACAAAGAAAATAGTAATAATAGAGTGGGATAGTTTAGGTGATGCAGTTAACACAGTGGGGTCTGAACATCGCACTGTGAACGAATTAAAAATGAAATGGTCCGATGTAAAGGTGGAGGTTAAGAGGACAAGTGTGGCGCGCCTTCAAAGTGTGGATCAAACAGGCGCAGGAACAGGGCAGGGTCGTCGCCAGAAAATCTTTATGAACATTTTAAGATCTCAAAAAAAAAAGTTGGCGCTCGTGCACAATGCGTGTTCACACAGAGGATGGAGCCCTTCGTTCTGGTTAAAGCACAAAAATAAAAAACATTCACACGAACGTGCCCTTGCACTTGATATACAATCTACTTAACTGAACAGCACTTTGTTTTTAATTAGAAAAAAAAAGACCTTCACGAGGGTGTTGTAGAACCCGCATCCTCAAAAGACTAATCAGTTATCCTACCGCTAGACCACCACTTCACATGCCATAATAATATGTTAGTGCGATACTTTGAAGTGTGCAATGTCAAACAATTGCCTCTAGGAGTCGCCAATGGACATAAAACGAACACGCAAAAGAAATAGAGGTACAGCAGACATGGAGTTGGCGTGGACCAACGCACATTCTCAGGTTAATTTTATTGTTAGTAAATCGGAACGTGAGCGTGAAATCTGGTGAACACAGTTTTTGTGCTTGATACATGAGGCCACAGATCTCAGCATCATTGAGTATATCTGGGATTACATGAAGAGACATAAGGATGTGAGAAAACCTACATCAACAGAAGATCTGTGGTTAGTTTTTCAAGATGTTTGGAACAACCTACCAGCCGAGTTACTTCAAAAACTGTGTGCAAATGTAACTAGAAGAATTGCTGCTGTTTTGAAGGCAAAGGGTGGTCACACCAAACACTGATTTGATTTAGATTTCTCTTTTGTTCATTCACTGCATTTTGTTTACTTTTGAAAATAAATGTTTAACACTTCCCTTTTTGAAATAATTCGTTGTTTACAGCATTCTATTTTCACACCTACCTAAAACGTTAGCACAGTGCTGTATGTACAGTGGAGATCAAAATTTCAAGAAATACCTACAATTTCCTAAATTTCAATGTAAACTATCCTTTACTCCAAATAGTAATACAGTCATTCATATATATATATATATATATATATTTTTTTTTTTTTTTTTCCCAATAAAATGCAGTCATCAGGTTGTCAGTTTACCAGTGATATGGAAAACATCCTCATCATCATTTTTTATATTCTCCAAGCCACTGATTCTCCCCTTCCCCACATATACACCCCAGTGCATGTAGTAGGTCACATCTGGATTGAGTTTGGATGTCCGATTAAATGCAATTAGATCCCCAAAATCAAACTAAAAGATAGGACAAAGGGTTTTTTAAAAATTAATAATTAGTGATGTTATTTTTTTTTTAAGATATCATGGATATGTGTCTGTATTTGTGCATTCTGACTAATGTCTGTTGGGAACATTTACCTGGCCATAAACAGGAAGACTCAGATTAAGAGCAAAAGCAGTTAAAAACACTTTTACCCATAAAGCTCTCATTGTCATACTATAGAGCTTGTCCTTTGTTGAATCCAAATTCCTAGAATCACAAGATAAAAAAAGAGCAAGAAAAACACATTTTGTATACACATTTTTTTAGGGAATCATGTATTGTGATGTTATAACAGAACGGATGATAAATATTTTGCTTCTACCATCTGCCAACAAGTTCAAATTGACTTGGCATAAAATTAAGTCTTGCTCAACATATAAAGATAGCTAAAGGTAAAAGTGAAGCAGTACTGCAGTGAATTAGATTAATTGAAAATTGACTTTTAGGGAAGCCCTTCTGTTCACAAGCAGAATTACTGAAGGAAAAGAAAACCAATATGAACAGAAAATAGATGAAACATGCAGAAACACAAAAACTACAAATTGCTTACAGCCAGAGCCTTAGATAAAATCAACTGCAAATTATAGAACACATTAAATCTGTCAGCACAGGATGACTAAACATCTAGACCACTGATGGGAACCACTGATCTAAACAATAGCAAAAACAGAATTACCATCTTCACTTACACATCTACAATGTACGACAAAAATGTCTAGAAGTTAAAAAAATTGGCAGTTTTAGCTCTAGTTAATTCTGATGCTTTACTGAAAATTAGTTTTGTTTGAAATGTTGTTTGTTTTGCCATTGAGGTAATTAAATTTTGCTTTAGTTTGTATATTTATTTGAGACTTTGAGAAATGATCTAAGTTCATCTTTTCATAGTGCTTTTACATTCAATTTTACAGCAATTGTTTTAACACAATATTTATTTGAAAGCCCCTAAATGTTCATTAATGCATTAACTAACAATTTACTAAATGTAATAAAAAAGCATGTGTTTTTCGTGCGTAGATCCAACTGACCTTAAGGATAGCTCCTGATTGATTCATGATTAGCTCATATCTTCTTGTCCTTAATTATGAGCTCATGTTGAAGTATAAATCAGATATTAGTAAATTATTATTCATGTAACTTTATTGTAAAGTATTTCCTTAATACTAATGTCTACTCATAACGAAAACAACATAATTTTGTGCTGTTATACATACAGTACATGTGCTTTAAATGTATTATCACAAATCACATATATGAAATATGAATGCAACATGAATATTTTTATGTATTTTTTGTGTTTTAGAAATCATTTGTTTTTATTGTTTAGTACATTCACCGTGACAATAATGTTTATACAATAATCTCAGCATGATTACACTGTAACAGTTGTGATACAGAGTAAACATTTTATATTTTCATATTAAATGGCATACAATCAACATCCTCTTTTGGTAGGACATTTCAATGTTTCTTTCGGTGAAACAAAAGATACAAAAGATTAGTCCTAAATTAAAAGGAATATAATCATTAACTAAAATAGTCTTTTTGAAAAAAAAAATAATTAGCAGATGCTATCAGGCTAGTTAACTAACCTGAGGTAATTTTTAAATATAAAGTCCAAATATTTTTATTTAACCAACTAGAGTACATTTAATGGAAAAACAAAAGGATTTGATGTTCAGAACAGAGTAACAACGATAATTAAGCCATTCTGAAAATATATTTTTTCTTGAAATAACACCTAATTACATCACTACCCTAGTTTAAAGTTGCTTGTATATATGTCTAATGTGATACACAGTTCGCAAACCTTATATTGGAATATATTTGTCATATTTCAGTATGTTTTGCTCACATTCACATAATTTTGTCTGGCAAATGTGGCTTTGGAAAAGCCCAATTAGTAAACTGCGTACAAGTTTGTGCAAAAATAGCTAATTTAAGTAAAAATACTTACACGTCTATGAAGCTTTGTCAGATCATGCGTTATTCTAAGGTCAATTCTGGCTTATTCCTCAGCACGTCTTTATTTAAAAACTGTGAGAGTTGTTGAAGCTTGCTGCCTTTTTATGAAAGTGTTGGGAGTGTTTAATGGTTCGCGTGACTACTGTGTGTTGGTGTGACTACATTACGGATAATGAGCAGAGGCGTTGGTTTTATATGATTACATATTAATTTTTAAATCTGAATAGGTACATTTAAAGTTTGTCATTTCAAGTTTGTCATGTCTGTGTGTGATGCAGTGAGATCTAGGAAGTACATTCCCATTGAAATATTCCTTTGTGTAAGCTCTTTTGCATTATAAAAAATCAACACTTCTGATAACTAAGCCCATAGAACCCATTTTCCATCGAGCTTTTATTATTTACAACTATTTGGACTGATTTTTGCATTGGTCTGTAAAACATATGAATGAACCTGTAAATATAAAATGTATCTATATAATATAAAATAAATTAGGATAAACCGTCTGCTAAATGGTTGAATATATATCCAAAGTTTGACAGTAAATATCTAAATATACTCTATATACTATAAGACTCTAAATATAACTATTTTAAACACTGCTTTATTACGCATTACACAGAAAGAAGATGAAAAGCAAATGCCATTGAAACTTTTGCATTTGCCATTGTAAATTTAAATCACACATTATTTTACACACATAGCCTGTACTATGCATTCTTTCTCTCAGAACTCTCCCTTCAGTCATGTTTTCACACAAAATGAAACTACTTATGCATCTGCTGCCTGCATAAGTCTCTTAATATAATAACTTTGATTGAAAAAGAGCAGTATTTAATGTGAGGTCTTCAAATCGCAATAATCGCGTATGGGTTTAATGATAGTAAAAATATGAGTGATATTAGCGAGCTACTTGCTACTACTATGTTGTGGACACTGCATGTATGAATTCCAACATTGCTAGAACGATCTTAGTATGTTTTTTTTTTTTAGCTAACCTGAGTGTTCAGATGCAGAGTTTGGTTAAGAGAAGAGTAATACCATTTTTTAAATAAATTAAAAATTTATTGAATGGTTACTATTTCAAAGTAATTGTGGTAATACCGACTTTTTGTCATGTTCGCACTGCAGGAACTGGGAACTTCCAGGAGCTCCTGTTGAAGGAACTATATTAGCTCCTACTTCAGAGTGGGGTCTAAAATAGTTCCAGGAACTATCGGTGACGTAAGTATAAGCTGAACGTATTAATTTTAATAGTTTTAACAAGTTATCCAGATCAGAGGGACGAGTTAGCCTTTGGATGCACCTTGGCAAGTACTAAGTTTGATATCTCCAGTGTTAAGTAAATGAGGCGTCATTTGTTAAGAAGATCCATTCCCTTTGAGACTTTTTTGCTTGAGACTTGTAAAATGACAAAACGATTACTAACAAAAAATAACTGTGTACTTGCATTATGTCATTCAAATTATTCATCTTTACATTGCATTTAATATCATTATTTATCAGCATGAATCATAAAACAAACATTATGAGTATGCACATAATAGACAAGTGAGTAATTAGAGATGTTACAAACGAATTAGCATCCTCATGTAATAATGCATATTGCTTGCATTAATTTTTTTTGTTTGTGTGTGCCATGTAAGAGTGAGTAAAGTTAACAAGATGGTAACCCTATATTTGACAATCGTGTAGTGCAGTTTTGCTAATGTAGCTTGAATATGTCCCAGTAAATGTAATCTGTTAATAGTTAGATCAGTGGGGTGTGGCACACAATTTCATGGTTAGATCTCTGCATTTTGTCTGTGAATAACAATGTGTGTGTAAGCAAACTAGTTTGGTCCTACTAGACTGAGGAGTATATTATACTCTGTTCAGTCTGATATGTGTAATATTATGGATAACATTGTGGAATCGCTCCTTGTCTTAAAGGAATAGTTCATTCAAAAATTAAAGTTACACTATAATCTTCTCACCTCCAAGCCATGCAAGGTGTATATGATTTTTTCTTACAGATGAACACAGTCTTTAGTTTTTCAAAAAACATTACCCTGGCTTTTCCAAGCTTGGTAATGCTGGTGGATGGTGGCCATTATTTTGAAGCTCCGTAAATTGAATATACCCAGAAGTAGTTGGAAAACTAACCTGGACACCTTCAGGGGTGATCAGCAGAACAATGAGTTGTTGTAAGCAAAAATAAAATCTTTTTTACATTTTTTTTTAATAATTATACCCTAAATTCCACGTTATTGGGTTCTTGGCTGACCTCTGACTCTATATATGACACAGCTTATGTGTCATAACCCCCTGGAGACATATAGTTTCAGTGGTTTAACCATAATTGTATGAAGCTATGAGAACATTTTTAAATAAAAAAATAAATAAAATCAAATCAAACAATGACTTTATCCACCTATGGCCCCATTTTAGAGAGTATCATGAAGCATGCGCATGCTCTCCTCTAAATGTGCGCTGTTTATGTGCAGATCAAATGTGCGCATGCATCATGGTATTCTCCAAAATGGTGCTAGGGGTGATGCAACATATAATGGAATGAGGCTGCAGCCTAAGCTGCTTCGATGCAGCAGTACAAGCAAAATGTTTGTTAGAGTTGGTGTGCCAACCTTATGCACCCCCTATACCATCAGAGATGCCGGCTTTTGAAATTAACACTGACAACACACTGGAAGGTCTTCCTTCTCTTTCACAGCATTCGGGATTTTCAACAAGAATGTCAAATTTGGACTCTGACCATAGAACACTTTTCCAATTTAAAACAGGCCATTATAAATACGCCTTGGCACACAGAACACAACAGCGCTTATGGACCATGTCCACATGGCTTTCTGTTTGCATGATAGAGCTCTTGTTTGCATCTGCAGATGTCACAATGGATTGTGTTTACCAACGGTAGTAAAAAGATGTATTCCTGGGCCCATTAAGTCAATGACAGAATCATGTCGATGAGTGATGCAGTGTTGTCTGGAGGCCTGGGGCCTCATGTACAAAGACTTGTGTAGAATTATTACTAAAACATTGCGTACGGACAATCCTGGAAATGTGCGTACGC
>JAUCMT010000088.1:14533189-14566941 GCA_032357475.1 Enteromius thamalakanensis
ATCTCTGGGTTGGTTGCCATGTTTCCTCACATTCTTCTTCAACTAGCTCAACTTTTGCAGGCAGGTGTCACATGATTTGAAAGGTAGTCACGGGGTGTGTAGCGATTCTCCCTTATCACACCGCGACACAGGATCGTGGATCCAAGTGTCGCGATTTCGGTTTCATATCGCGAATCGTTACAGCCCTAGTTTGAAGCTTAATAATATATGTTCCTTGATATCTACTGCAATACATTCATTTTTATTGATTTATATTAAAGCCACTAAAGTTATTCAGTCAGTAAAAGGGCATGGTTTGCTCTTTAATATTAATAACAAACAACAGCAGGTTAGCATTACAGGCTTTAAAGACCAAATGCAGTTCTTAAAGCCTGTAATGAAATTACCACCCAATTTGCCGTATTGGATGTGCTCTATGAATGTGTGTCAGTGTTTATGTGTGCATAAAAGCCTAATTTAAATATGTTCACGTACACTCTCAGAAAACAGAAGGCACAAAAGCTGTCACGGGTTTCAAAAGTTACACATTTGCCTCTAAACTTGCATATGAGCTACTTACTTATACCGTAATCAGTACCTTTTGAAAAAGGTATAGCCTTCTTCAATTCATACTGATTACGTTTCTAAGCTGTCTTTATGAAGCGTCAAATATACACTACCGTTCAAACGTTTTAGTACAGCAAGATATCTAATGGTTTTTAAAGATGTTTCTTCTGCTCATCAAGGCTGTGTTGGAAACAGTTGAGCTGCTTAATAGTTTTGTTTTAGGATTCTTTGATCATTAAAATATTAAAAAGAGAAGCATTTACAGTAGTTTACTGTTTCAATACGTTCAAAAGTTTGGCATCAGTACATTTTTATTCTTTCTTCTTTGACAGAAATGAATAATTTTATTAACAAAGGTTCTATAAATGAAAAAAAAGGCACATCATAGATTTACATTTTAGAAATGTTTTATATTTGGTATATATTCAGGTTTCATCAAATATTTCTTCATTTTTGTTTTCTGAACTTCTGAATATTTGGGGTGAACTATGCCTTTAACGGCCTTGCTGATGTCAGCTGAAGAGAAAATTACAAATGTATCTATTTTGGAATTATGTGATCTGATCAATAGCGTACAATAAAAACAGAAATTGGTCTAACAACTTAAATAGCGTTCATTTTGACATACACCGCATACAAATGTAAAGACCAGCAATGATCATTTTCATTTTGGTTACATCATAATAACAATACATATACACACGTGTCAAAGTTGAGCTACTATAGGAGGAACTGGACCGTGATGTGTCTAACCAATGCAAATCATCTTTGGCCAATCCTTCAGGAGGCCTGGAATATATCAAACGAATGTTTGAATAAACGACAGCTCGGACACCCAGATCATGCAGAGCTGTAACAGCTGCTAATGGTGGACATTTTAATGAATCAAAGTATTTTCTATGTATAAATGTTTTTGTAGTTTGTGTTGTCTCTTATCAGTGCAAAATGAAAAAGGATTCACGCCAATATTGTCTAAAGCCCCACTTCTCTAGTGCGTTTTCAAATTTTGGAGGGCAATGTTGACAGAAGTATTCCATTTGCTGCATCTACAGTAAAACATTCCATTTGTAGAACCAAAAACAGCCTTGAATAGAAGAAAGAAGCAGAGAATCTTCTGTTTAATCTTCCCTCATTCATGAAATATTGACAGTCTTCCCAGCCTGGGTTCATGTTTGATGGATCTATTTTAGACAGTAAGAGAGAAATTAGAATAAAAGCACACTGAGAGGACAGATAAGTACCATATCTCTGGGAATAATGTGGAGCACATGAAGATGACCGGAGTAAATGGTTGAAATCCATGAAAGAGGGCCTTGAATATTCTTCACATTATGCCCATACAAATGCATCAATCAAAAGAAAAAAAACTGGCCTAGAGGATTCTTAACGGACCAATGCATTTGAGAGGAACAGGAAACGTTCTGCGTCCTAATGGAGTCTCGCAGCCTGAAAGCTGGAGGATTAAACATGAATCATCCAGCATTTAGTGAGGAAATGAGCCTGATGAAGTCATTGTGCAGGTTAATGTGGTTGAATGTATTACAACTTTACTGGATTACACAGACATAACAAGATTGGCCAACAAGTACAGAAGAGGAAAAGAGATGACGAGCAGCATAAATCACTAATTCTGACTGAGGTGTGTTTTGTTCCCTTTTTTTCCCCAAACTGCCCTTGGTAATATTGTAAAATTGGGGTGGGGTGATATGAGAAAAATATCATATGCCGATTTTTTCTGTGGAAGTCACAATTCATGATTTATATCCCGATTCTTTTTCAAGTTTTTTAAGACTATTTTGCAAATTACAGAGCTAGGAGTGGGCGATATGGCAAAAATATATTATGATGATTCTTTGTCATTGATTTTACTATTTTGCAAGTTGTCTGAGCAGTACAGACTAACTAATTCACCTTTGTTACCTTGAAAGGCTTTGTTTTTAATAAAAAAAGGTATAGAATAATAAAGAATATTTAGATATTTAGGCCAAAATGAGCAAAGATAAGACTCGTTGTCATTTTATCTTTATTATTCGAATAGATACACATTACAAATAAACATAATATGAATAAAACAAACAGTGCTTTTATTTTTCAGGAGAAGTAGGTGTATTCAGTATTGAAAGGTGAAACACTATATACTTCTACACTACATCCATCATTTACTCTCTCTCAGCTTGTTTTTCTCTGAATTAGTTTTTTTTTTCCTGTTGAATATTGTATTAAATTAAATGAGGACCAGCTACTGTTTGTTTACTCACAATATCTTATTTTGTGGTTAGCACAAGAAAGAAATTAATACAGGTTTGGGACAACATATAACTGAGTAAATAATAACAATTATAATTTTTGAGTGAACTATACCTTTAATGACAAGCAGCGCATGTGTAGTTCTGTCCCTTTAAGAGCTGCACGCATCACTGGCACGTTTTCTTTTGATTGTTTACTTTCACTTTAGACACAAGCAACTGTGTTTAACTCTGTGTTTTTGACAGTATTACCACAATAACTTGTGATAAATATCATAGTTCAGTAATTAGGCGCTATTTGACAGGCTGACAGTGCGCGCTTCTTCAGGTGTATTCGCTGGAAAAGCGCATGTGGACAGCACACATTAGAAATGTTCAATCAAAAATTTTAAAGCGAATAATGTACTTTTTTTTATTGCGAATCAGTGCAGTCTCTGATGAGTGTAATTCTACCACTGATGTGAACGCATGTCGCGTTGTACAGCTTATTGAAATAGACATGATAAAGAAGCACGATACTACAATATTCCTTAAAAAGCAGATTGTGGAGACATTTTTACTGTCCACGATCAAAAAACGTGCTATCGCCAACCCCTATTGTAAAATCACGAAAAAATATTCATGTTTTAATGAATGAATTAATTCTGCCAGGACATGGTACAGTAATTACAAAAAATTTTCAAATGACTCTAAAATGCAAGTCAGCGAAATGCTCAAATTTTTATGCGTTTAAAATAAAATTAAAAAGAAATAATGAAAAGAAAATTCTATACACAATGCAGTACATTGTGCAAAATGATTACAGTTTTTTTGTATTTTACAGTGTAACTGTGAGGGCATTCCACACCAGAATGTTAGGTTTGAAAATGGGCCACAAGCTAGAAAAACATTTTATGGTCAGAGAACAAAATACAGTTTTTATAATTAAATCAAACTAAAATGCAAATGCAGTAAATGCAAAAGTACTTGTAGCAAATGTTAATATATTTGAGGTTGGTAAAAAACAAATAATAAAAAAAATTTTTTATTACACTAACCATGAATGTATATATTTAAAAATAAAAACACTGTAGTATTTGGTAAATGGGCTTTTTCCTTATGAATGTTTGTAAACGCAATTATTATTATTACCGTAAATGTCAAAAAACAGCTAGATATTTGTGAAAACCACAACATTGTTTCAGGATTCTTTTGATATCAGAAAGTTACAAATAAATAAATCATTAAATAGAATTCTTTTGTAACATTTTTTTATTTCTTTACCATCACTTTCAGTCATTTAATGTGTCGTCGCCGTTAAAAACAACAAAATCAACAATTGGGGGAAAAAAAAAACATGCTTTTGGGGTCAGTCACAACATATGACTAAAACACAAAACAAATAAAACATTTAAGAATATTTGTTTTCTATAGGTTTTTAATACAGTGCAAGTCTAAGGGATCCACTAATGCAGTTTTCATTTTTGATTGCACTTCCAAGTAAAGGGAAGTCAATAGAAAATTTGTGTGTGTGTGTGTGTGTGTGCGTTGAAGGCAATTCCAAGGAGCCGATACTGAGCTATTTATTCACCAGAGACTCCTGCCTTTGTTTTTCCCACACTTAAATAAAAAGACGTGAGGTCAGCCTCAAGGGACTGCTTGCTTTTTAGAAATTCGCATGCATTGATGTGACCCCTGATTACAGTGAAGGTCAAACACGCACACGGAAAGTGATGACGTCGTCCAAGAGCAAACAGGGTCAAAAGACAGAAATCTGAACCGTCCATTAAAATGATTGGTTTCTATGTGCTTACTTAAGCCTATATGAAATCGTTGGATCCAACAACGGCTTTTTGTATTCTTTCCAGCAGGTATTACCCAGAACTAGTATTACCGGAGGAACTAACTCTCTACAGAACACAGTTATCAGTAAGTAATCTCTCTCTTTGCACTCTAGGATAAGGAAGTCAAACAGCTGTTTTTTAGAGACTAAACAATAGTGTGATGCTCAATTCTAACGCGAAGAAAGAGTCCAGGATCTTTAACATCCAAATCTGTGAGGATCTTCATTTGCTGAAACACAACATTTGTTTTACTGGAAAGGATTAGCTGTGGCCTCATAGTGAAAGGAACACTTACCAGACCTTGGGTTTGTTGATTGTTCAAATGCTAACATTAGCATGCTTAGCCAAAACCAACGAGAACAATTTGGCCTTTACTATCAAAACAGTTTCTCTAATGAAAACAAGCTAACCACACTTTCCGCTTTCAAACCCTAACTGAACAGACAAAGACGCAGAAATATTTTGTGTTTAGCACTTTTCAGCACTAAACACCTGCTCAATCTCCTAAGAATTAGGAACAGAGCTTCAGCCGGTAAGATTACCAACAGGCCCCGAGCCTTTCGTTCACGTTTTCGGTTCATCTGTCTACTGTAATACGCAAACAGCTGCATACATAAACACATCTACTTCTACTGTAAACTACTACTAAACATTCTCCCTATAAACCTTTTAAATCAGACCGAACAGAGTGGTTATTTAAAGTTTGCTATATGCCAGAGGCCACAAGCTTATTTTTAATGTTTAATACACAGTACATTAAGTGCCCGCTTACTTTGTTTTAGCGGTCTTTGCTCAAGAAGTTTTTTTTTTTTAAAGGGTTATCAGAATGATTCTTTAGGGGCTTAATGAAAGGTCTATAAGATACTTTAGTAAATTTCTCAATGGTAGTGAAAACACAACTTCTATACCCTGTCAAAATCAGCTCTGTTTTCATCAAGCCATTCCAGTCCATGTTTCTTTAAATGCTAATGAGCTCTGCTGACCCCGCCCCTCTCTTCAGTTGAGTGATGAGCAGACTGCACATTTCAGCCGTGAAGCACATTAATAGAAAACGTTACTTGCAAAGATTCAATAAAAACCTTTATATTCTCTTCTTTGCATGGACATAGATGCATTTAGGCAGAACGGGTATTGCCCCATACTCTTAAAAAGGAAAGTACGACAGCTTATATTGATTATTACATCAAACAAAAAACACCTCATTCACTTAAGCAGAGACATTAGTAGAGAAAATGTGACACATATGTCTTGTCAATCAACTAATGTGGGAGGGGCCTCTGTAGAACTACGCCATTCTGATAGAAATGTGGAAAGTGAATTTTAAAATGGGGATTTGAAAAAAACAAAAACACAATACTGGATGGATTTTTATCATTAGTATACACACACTTCCAACACATATTTATGTTCAAACTATTTGTAAAATGAATTTTGCATCCGATTACCCCTTTAAAGTCTTTGATAAAGTGTAAGTTACCAGCCAGCTACAAGGTCTTTATTTTTTTGAAATGTACAAATTTAACGGCTTAAATGAGAAAAACCATAACAGTCCACACAAAAGCACAGTGAAAGAAGGTTACAAAAAATACATTTTAAGAATTAAATATGGTGACAAAATAAGGACTTTGGCTTACTTATATTGCTTGTTTACATAGAAATGTACTACACTACCCATAATGCTGTAGCAAGGACCAGCAATCAGAATGCAAAGTATAAAACGTTTTGTGCGCAAAAAAAAAAAAAGAAAACAAGAAACAAAATACCTGGCAACTGAACTGCACTGGATAAATTATGTTATTTAAAGCTAGTATTTGTTGATCCCACCATCGCCAGCTTGATATTATTGCGTATGGGTGGGTGGGGGGTGAGAAAGACTCTCTGTACTTATCACAGGCTATTTGGTGATTTTAAACCACGCTTACATGAGTGAGAAAGAGAGAGCGTGCCTGGAAGCACCAATAACCGAAACACTATACTTTCAAACACTGATATGAAAAGTATACAAATATTTAAAACAGCTAGTTCATATATTAGGATACAGCAGTCATACAACGCTATTATAGGACCGTGCGTCATACAAGTTTGCCGCTTTGGCCCATCCTCGCCCAGAAGTTATCACTCTGAGGTGAAAATCAAAATTAGTTTTATTTTTAAAACCAACAGTTTAACACTCAATATTGGACATAAACAAACAGGTTAAAGATAAAAAATAGTTTCAGATAGTTTATATTTTTGGAGCAAAGTTAAATTAAACTGATAGCCTAGCTACAAAAGTCACAGCGCTCCGGACCACGCGTCCCATGACGAGCGCCGTTTTAGACTGATAACTTATTAACTTAGATAATGTGCTGTAAAAGAAAACTAAATGCTGGTGATGATGCCGTTTCATGCTCATTCATAGATGTTAAAGATGTCTAAAAGACGTCTCCTTTAGCACTACTAATTTGTAAATAAAGGTTTACCGTTCTACAGTTCAATTTTGTTGTGAGTTTTAATTGTAGAGTCTGTTTTTAAAACATTTCCAATGAGGAGGAGGAGCCTCATTTGCGTGTCTATTGCATGTTATTGGTAGCCCAATAATAATAGGCCGCCTAATAATAATATTAATAATAATAGTTTTATACATTAATAGGAGAATGAGCCCAATATCATCTTGACTATTGACAAAGACATCTGGTATCGTGGATACACGATTATTGTGTTATGTACGAACTCTGATGTAGTCATCGTAGCACTGAAAATTTATCATTAACTTTTCTTTTTCTTGTATGAAAAACAGCACTGGAAATCTTTACTAAAGAATGAATGGGAAAATAGTTCTGGACTCCTAGTCTGTGATTAGACACATTAGTTACTCAACTGAAACAAATTTAGTTGAGGTGAGATCCACTTACCTGAACAACTTCTATTCCTCTTTTCCTGAAAGAAACAAAAAAATATGCAGATTATTATTTGCTCACGCCACAGTTTTTAACAAAACAATTATTTAGCATAAAAAAAGAGCATTAAACTTATTTTTTTAATTTAGGATACCATCATGCTGGATTCCATTCTGACATAAAAATGAAGCCTGGATAAAAATATCAGTTGCCTAGCAACGCAGAGTTGAGATCCAGAGAACTCTAACTGGCCGTAGGAAGCGAAACGACACCCGAAGCTGGTTTGAGCTGTAAACCCTAACTCTTCAGAGCCATCAGCCTACCTGTGCAGTTAGAAAACCTTGACATTTAGACAACGCACAACAAAGAGCAACTGTCACAAAGCAAGCGCTAGTCAAGTATACCAATTTACCCTAGCATTTCGAGAAAAACAACAAGACAAGCTGACAAGAATTGGTTTACTCCGTTTTCAAGCTGCCGAATTTCTTAAGTTTAAATGTGTGCTGCATTTTACTTAAAAGCGACAGTCCACTCAAAAATAAAAATTCTCTCATTAATTACTCGCAACTCATGCTGTTCCAAACCTGGAAGATACAAATAATTATATTTTCGATCACAATTCTTAAAGAAACTTTTGAACATTTTCTCACCCTTCACAAACAGCAATACAACTGACATGTTTAAGGCCCAGAATGGTAGTAAGGACATTTGTCATCAATGGTTCAAACTTAATTTTATAAAGCTACAAAAAAAAAAATCATTACCGTTGAACCACTGACAAACATGGACTATTTTAAACAATGATCTTATTATGTTTCTGGGCTTTGAACAAGTCAGTTGCATTGCAGTCTATACAGCTCTTAGACTTCATTTAAAATATTTTCATTTGTGTTCTGAAGATGAGCAAGGCCTTACGGGTTTGGAATTTTCATTTTGGGGAGGTACTATCCCTTTAATGGTTTGTAGTGAGATCCTGAAGCTGAATCCAGATAGATCAGGGCAAACCAACTTTTCTGTGGGGTAATTAATTATGGGAGATTATTATAAATAAAGATTATTTTGACGGGTGACAGATTTAAAAAATATTGACATGGGAACCAAAAAAACATTTATGCAAAAAAAAAAAAAAAAAGTGATTTTGAGGGGTGGTTTTCACAAAGCCCCAGTGCCTCCCTGAAAAACATTGGGTAAGACACAACATGCTTTAACTCCTCCTGAACACTGCTGTCGATATTACATTAGACAAAACACGTGCCAGAAGGCAGTAGACAATGGCGTCCGTTGAGAAATTGGAATAATTAAAAGTTATTTCTTTAACTCACTTCATAAATCAGAGGTCATTGTATAATATAGCCTGAAGGCACTTAAATGTCAGCTCACCCTCGGAAACTGACTGGGAGTATCAATGTTTCGATGAGTCCTTAGCAGCCTCCTGGGGCTTAACATAACATAACATTTTGAATCAAGATTAATTGCGATACAAATAAGTGAGATGTATAAAACAACTGATATATAAGTAACTGGTGAAATCAAGTTGTACATGTCTAACTGGAGTTTTAACGTCTAACTTTGACATTTCCTGGATTTTTTATGATAAGTGAGGTCTAGGGGCTACCATGTTCCTTCTAGGCTTGGGAGGTATCCAAACTTTGATACCGTCAAACCTCCCTATTTTACCTCGGTATACGGTATTACCGTGAATATTTTAAACAATGATGACACAAGACTCTCCAAACTGTTGGCTTGTGCCTAAACCATTCAGAAACTGAATACCAAAC
The DNA here is from genome assembly GCA_032357475.1 of Enteromius thamalakanensis. NCBI lineage: Eukaryota > Metazoa > Chordata > Actinopteri > Cypriniformes > Cyprinidae > Enteromius > Enteromius thamalakanensis. The sequence goes on from JAUCMT010000088.1 coordinate 14,542,462, forward strand.
AGTAATACTGAAACAATAACCAAATAACATGCACATCAATATTAACGACTTTTATTAGCAACAAATAGCAGTTTATAAAAAAGTGCAAATACAGTCAAACTGAATTAAATTAACAAACATCCAGAACAGTTTTCGCGCAGAGACGCGCAAATTGCGTTGTCTGTGTTTACCGGCTCTTCCTTCTCATTTGGTCAAAACCCAAAATACTGCCAAACTGAAAGCCTATATATTTTTGCAGGAGCGAGGCTGAAAATCAGTCTAAAAATCTGCAGTGCGCGACTCGCCATCTTTCTCCACCTCTCTCTTTCTCCTCCAGGCTGTCACATGATGACAACTGCGCATACACATTTTTTTTGGATTGAATTACATCTAATATGTCAAGTAAAGACAAACACACCGTGTCACAGACATGCACACAGATATTACTTCATAAACGACATAGTCATGAGGTAGGCTACAATAAAACTTTAGGCAAGTCCATAACGATAAAAGACAATACTTTATTGAACCTGCTCACATTTTACCAGAGCTGTCGTCATTTTTTTTGTCTAGCAGTGGCATCGGGTATGCAATCATATTTCTAATTTGAAGCTGTACTGCATTGCTTATGTTATGACTTCACCTAAAACTCAAAAAAAAATCCTACTACATGATTAAATTTATGAGATTATGTAAACTCATAATGTGATATAACCCGATGCCACAGGTCAGTAAAACTGAGAGAAAAGGATCAGGCCAATAAGAAATCATTTAATCTGTAATACAATAAATAAATAAATTCAGATATTTTTTCCTAGTGTTTAAAGAAATGTTTAAAAGCTTTCTTCTTTTTTAAGTTTGATCAAAATCAGACAATGTATGTGGACTTCCTGTTTCTCATTTTTCACCATAAGTTGCCACAGGCAAACCATTCTAGATATCAAAAAACCCTTTGCAATTTAGTGCCCCCAATGTCTTTGGGGCAATGCGGTTGGAAATCCTCAGAGGAGTAGGCCTACATCAAATTCCAAAGCATGCGTTTTTTAAACATCCCTGAATAGCCAACTTCCTGTTGGGTGACTGTCAGTTCGCATACTTGTTCGGGTCAATGAGATCTATGTGTGTACCGAGTTTCATATGAATACGTGCAGGTATGTGTGAGCTATACAGCAAGTTTTGAGACTGTGTTCCAGGGGGTGCTGTAGAGCCCCTGTGCCACGCCTGGGTCCCACTCTCTGCGGTGTCTTAATGACTGCAGATTCCAACGTGCGTTACGATTTTCAAGAGTTTTTGAGTACTTTTAGTACTGTCTTCTAATCAGCTGATTAGCTGAACCAGGTGTATTTGATTTAAAAAGACATAGAAAACATACAGTGAAGTAGAAGTCAAAACACAGTAAGCACAGTCGCTTTTATTTTGACTAAAATACGAACGAGGCTAAAGGAAGCACATCAAGATATTTCAGATATTTTCCTGCCGGGCTTCAAAACTGCCAGGCTTCATGTCATTCATACCTGAAGATGAAACTTGTTTCAAGACATATTTTTAATTTGTAGTTTCACTTTAATTTCCTAAACTTTTATTTCTAGCAACAAATGTTCCAGATTTCCTGTACCTGGTTTTCTGCACACATACCGCTTAGAATTAAGGCCAAAAAGTTCTATCTTGATCTCATCAGACCAGAGAATCTTATTTCTCACCATCTTGGAGTCCCTCGGGTGTTTTTTAGCAAACACCATGCAGGTTTTCATGTGTCTTGCACTGAGGAGAGGCTTCCGTCGGGCAACTCTGCCATAAAGCCCCGACCGGTGGAGGGCTGCAGTGATGGTTGGCTTTCTACAGCGTGAACCTTGGCCAGATCTGTGCCTTTCCACAATTCTGTCTCCGAGTTCTTCAAGCAGTTCCTTTGTCCTCATGATTCTCATTTTCTCTGACATGTATTGTAAACAGGTGTGTGGCTTTCCTAATCAAGTCCAATCAGTATAATCAAACACAACTGGACTTAAATGAAGGTGTAGAACCATCTCAAGGGTGATCAGAAGAAATGGACAGCACCTGAGTTAAATATATGAGTGTCACACCAAAGGGTCTGAACACTTAAGACCATGTGATATTTCAGTTTTTCTTTTTTAATAAATCTACAAAAAAAAGTCAACAATTCTTTTCGGTTAATATGGGGTGCTGTGTGTACATCCATGAGGAAAAAAAATGTACTTGATGTACATTTAATGATTTAATGACTTAATGATTTTAGCACATGGCTGCAAAAGAGTGAAGTTAAGGTGTTCTGAATACTCTCACTGTATGCATGTATAATATATATATATATATACACTGTATATTTGAACAAATTTAAGACTTTCTGTTCTGATGTGAGGCTTTAACTATTAAAAGGGAGAATTAAGTTTTTTTTATGCTGTACACTTAATTCTAAAAAAATAAATAAATAAAAATATAAAACAAATTTTAAGTGTTATTGGCCATAACAACATTATTAAAATGGAGAACTGAATTTTTTTAAAACATTGTATCAGCCATAATAATACTGTATAAAATAATCTTCAGCTCTCAATAGGACTTCTTTCATAGATACAGTTTAGTAATATTTGAACTTTGTGTGAACAGATGTTAAAAAATAAATAAATGTGATGAGGGTAAAGTCCAAACCCCGTCTTGCGTGCGATTCAAAGATAACATCCATGCTTCACTGAGCACATTCATATCACTGGCCTGAAACTGGTGACATGAACACGTGTGGTTAAAGGCCTACACCACACACAAGACTACACCAACCGTATATCTCTGCCAACTTCCTGAAAAATGATTACATACGCAAGGCAATATTGCAGCTAAAATTTACATCGAATTCGGACAAACAACTAGTCCCCAAGTGACTATATAAAACACTAACACACATCAGTCCATCCTGCATCAGGCTTATTCTATATGAATCCAAATCTATTAAAATAAACATTCTTTAAAATGTTTGAACAGGACAGGAAGAGGTGTGAAATCATTTCTTTAAGAGTGCACAGTTATGACCTCTGGTTATCCCTGCAGCTGTGAGCGAGGGCTGCTTCGAACGTCAACAAGGAATATCACAACCAATTGCCGTCTGGGACACGACACACACACGCTTGCACATGTTGGCGGGTAAAATACTCGTGGTTACCAAAAGCACAAACTGCTTCAGACTGACTCGACTCTTGTTGCCCTGGTTACAAACAAACTAAAACAGTTGCTTGGTAGCCCACAGTGAACTGTGAAACGAAAAAGGCAGAAAGACTCGTTTGAGCTCTGGACAGTCACAAAAAAAATCAGGGAGAAGTACGTTATTACTTTAATGATTTCATGAGAGATATCAGGATATCAATGAACTGATGGCTCTTTTAACTTGGGTCGGTTAGTATCCAGACAGCCATGCCCTAACAACTAGAAATGAGATATCAAATTTGCAAAAATAACTAAAGCTTTTATCACAGTATAACATTAAGTGACTGAAACGTCTTTGTAGTCCTCATAATAATAGGTTAATAACTTGGTTTCACATAACAAAAAAACACTGTAAACCTTAATGCTCAAGACAATTAGAGTAAGGCAAACTTACATTTGAAAATATGTTTTTTCAAATTTGAATTTATTATTTAGAACTTTCATTTTTTTGAGCTCACAAAACTATGAAAGCCAGTGAAAAAAAAAAAAAAAGCAACTGTTTTTTTATTTCTCTAAATTCTGACTTTCTTCCCCACAATTGCGACTTTATAGCCTGTTTTCGGAGAACTGAATGATATAATTTCCCAGTTGTGAGTTATAAAGTCAATACAAATGCGATATCATTTAGATTATATATATTTGTAGCTACCTAAATGTTTTTAGTTCTACGTAAAATTAATTTTTGACATTTTGGCCTTTATTGTGATAGATCAGATGTGACAGGAAGCAAAGTGTGAGAGAGAGAAGGAGCGGGATAGGGGAAAGGTCCCTGACTCTGGATTCAAACACGGGACGTCCGTAGCACTCACAAGACCATAGGCATCGACAAACATAAAATCTCTTAAAGAAATAGTTCACCCAAAAATGTCAATTCTGTAATCATTTACTCAAGTAGTACCAAACCTGTATGAATTACTGCCAAACATAAAGGAAGATATTTTGAAGAAAGCTTGTAACCAGGCTTTTTTTGGGTCACCACTGACTTCCATAGTATTTATAGTTTTTACCTACTATGGAGATCTATCTATCTATTACCCTGGGGGTAAGCGATTAAATGACAAAACTGTCATTTTGGGGTGGAGTAGCCCTTTAAAAATGTGAGACAAGTAAAACAAGTTTAACATGTTATGTAACAGTCATGAATTCTGTGCGAACTGCCTCTAACAAATATTTCTATTACCACAAAATATTGTATTAACAACACATCTACCTACTGCACACATAAAAACCCTTAAAACTCATCAACCACCTAACATTCTGTCAACTACTCTTTCATCATCACGCTGGCAAGTATAACTTGCCCTTTCTTTCAATCTGCGATGAAAGCAGTTTGTTTTGTCACTGTCATCAATCTCATTCGAATATCATCAACGCCAAATGGATCTCTAAGAAAATCTAGATTGGAGCTCACAGAAGACCAGCAGAACAATGACAAACAACACGACAACCCTAGAGAAAGCCTATATATGACTCAGAACAGCTGAACAGATCTTCCCTTAACTCAGATTGACTCCGGACAGAGAGTAATTTGTTTGAAAAGGTTCCAAAAGGATTAACATTTAAAGCCACAAAACATTTTTAATCTGTGCTAGTGTGATTGACACATTTATAGGGTCGCCATTATCAAGTGAGATTCAGACTTGCAGGAACTTGATTTACTCAAAAACGAGGAAGTTCTTGAGCGGCCCAGCCAGAGACCGGATTTGAAGCCAATCAAAGATTTCTGAAGAAACCTGAAAAAAAAAAAAAAAAAGTTGCTCACTGGCTGGGTCTAACCAGACAGAGCGTGAGAGGATCTTTAGAAAAGAATGGAAGAAAATCCTAAAAATCCAGGGGTCAGTTGCTTTAAATGTGTTACAGTTATCCATTGAAGCATACAAATTGAAACTGGTATTGGGCTGGCATCAATATCGCCAAATACTTAGATCTCTATGTTCTGGTGTTTTGTTGTAACGGACAATGAAAGATGAAGTTTTAACGAAAGTATCTAGTATTTCGAAGATTAAAGCGATCATATGATTCATAGATTGGAGCGTTACAAGCTGTTAGTTGCAAAGATTAAAGTTTTAAAACTAAAGTGATATTTTTTATAAATGTAATGACTCGTCCCCTCTAAAACAACTCGTTTAAACGCATCCCCACATTTCTACATCACAGAGCCGGTTTATTTTCAAACACCCTCCAAATGTTTATTCAAATAAAGAAGGCGGAGCTATTATTCTCGCTGCAGTGTTGCTGCTGGTTGATAGATGCACTGTGTGTCGTTGTGAAACTACTTTCTTCGCACATCCAACAGAGGACATAACTAGAGCATAACTACGCTGGCTGTACAACAAGCGCGACTCACTTTTTTAGAACGATGAGCTTTGTACAAATCGACCCGTTTCAGGAGGCGAGGCTTAGAGGAGAAACAAAAATGTACAGCATGTGGAAAATAATGTGTTTTTTGCACATTAAACTGCATAAACACCAAATACACAGAATAATGTTCTTTTTAGCAACATCATATGACCCCTTTAACTAATGCAGTGAAAAGCATGAGGTTAAATGATGACAATTTTACTTTCTTGGTAAACTCTTTTTCTGCCATCGATGAAATTTTCGAGCTTTTGAAAAAAACAGACGTGCCATTGCACATCTTCTGAAAGATTACTGCATATCTGCATAGGCAAATATGAAGTAGAAACCAGCGACTGTAAGCAGAGGCTTATCTAAACAAACGATCATCAAACATTAAACAGCATATAAAATCAAAACTGAATAACGTTACCGACCCAGGAAGTGGTGAAATACTTTGAGAGTGCTTTGAGAGAGTTGATGAAGTGATCTATTCCATCTATGTTTTGATCACTTATCTGAATCTTATCCGGATGTAGTAACTTACAGAGACACAATTTTCTCAGCTTTCTTTTTAAAATGTAGCTTTTTTGTTGTTGTTTTTAATGAAGCTTACCCACATTCAGTTGATGTTAAAAAACCGAATGCATAAAACTAGAATAAAATGTTTTTTTTTCTTTGAAATGAAATGAATCTGAAACGATTCGAACAGCATAATGATCTACGGCTCTGTGTATCAACTGCCGCTCATTTCAAAAACAGCTAATCAAAGCACCGGCTTTACTGACGAAATGCGCATGATTAAATCAATGATTAAATCGCCCAGCCCTAATTTAAATGTAAACAAATTAAATTAAATTTACGCTTTGATATTGGGGTAGAATATCTACGTGTTTAGATGCACACACACACTATAAGTTCTTACACAATCCAACGCATTTAAAATTGAACTGGAAATTAGGTGCTGGGCGTCCAGCCAGAGGAGAACTGGACCCAACTAAGCCTGGTTTCTCCCAAGGTTTTTTTCCCCATTCTCTCATGTATGGGGTTTTGTTTCCTTACCACTGTCGCCTCTGGCTTGCTTAGTTGGGGACACCTGATTTCCATTGATTATTGTCGTCTTGACTACAGATAACGTCTCTGCATTTGATAAATAAAGTTTAATTCTCGTCATAATACATTACCATTACTCTGTTCTTCTATTTGATAATGTTCAGTGCTTTGCTACAATCTGTATTGTTAAAAGCGCTATATAAATAAAAGTGACTTGACTTGACTAGAATATCGATATTTTTCAGGTATCGTATCGAAGTTAGAAATTCCAGTACTAATTGGTTGCTCCTCAATCTTTACTGATTTTTAGTTTTGTATACCTATTTAAACTTTGTGAAAGTTATTTGTTTTTTTATATTAGGCAACGGTAAAAAAAAAAAAAAAAAAGTGAAAATGCTATGGTAAACTGACATTCCAGAATTCCCTGGATTGAATTCCCTGCATTGCACTTAAGTTTTATGTATCATTTATGTTTATTAGGGTTGTATGTTACACGTAACGTTGTTAAATTAGTTTTTATATTTCAGTTTACAACTTCAGTAAAACAAAAACTATTGTTACCGGATTTTTTACCGTTTTATTCCAGCAACCACAGTTACCTTTTTTTTTTACCGTAATTTGACAAGAGAAATTTACAGTTTGGTGTATTTTTATTCATTATGTTAATAAAACTTTCACGTTCTACATTGTATTTTGTTGTTGCTTGAATTTAATTAAGTTGAATTGCCACCAGCATTAAAGTGAAAGTAAAATAGGCTATTTAAATTTTTTAACTAAGCTATTTCAAGAGTTCGCGCTTCCTCATAATCAAGAAGTATAAAGTTTAGCATATGTGGCGTGCTGTCCGGGGGGCGAGCCGGCGGGACGGTGGACAACGAACCCTAGAGGCTTGAACCCTAACTAGGGCTAGAGCTCGGCGTCCGGCTCGGCCCTTTCATGCCCCCCGGAAAGGAAGGCGCGAGAGCAGCTAAATGGCGGAGAAGGGGTGGAGGAGGGATGCGTAAAAGGCGGGATGTGGAAGGAAAGAGGACGGGCTATTTATAGTGGGTAGAATGGGATTTGATTGGGCAGGTGTAATGAAGAGATTGATTAGGTGATGCGGAGCCAGCTGTGATTAATCGACCGCACTCCTACTTGAAATTAGTTTATTTGCAAAAACTTCACTTAGTTCCAAACCTGCTACAACACACATAATATGCAGTTTTGAAGGACTTGATTAGTTGGATTAGGTGTGTTTAATTAGGGTTGCATCTAAACTCTGCAGGGCTCCGGCCCTCCAGGAATTGAGTTTGACACCCCTGAGTTAACAGAAAGCGTGAAAATTGTTTTGAAAAGAGCGTAAATACCAGCTCTCTTCTTCTTCTGTGCGACAAGCAAGTGTCGGAAACACAGCGCCACCTTGTGTACAGAGGTATTTCTGTTGTCTATTAAGCGCCATGCGAGCGAATTCGCCAGTGAAAATCGCATGGGTATCCTGGCGAAAAACGCCCCAAAAAACGCTAACGAAATACGCGTGCGGTATTCGTCCCGGTGTGTACAGGCCTTAATGCGTTACTTTACTAGTTACAACTAGTTAGGAAAAAGTAATATTATTAGGTTACTCGTGTTACTTGTAATGCGTTACTCGCGTTACTTGTAATGCGTTACCCCCAACACTGCTTAAGACATTCACAACTTGTTTCCGACATGGTTTAACAAACCCAGATTCCCAAATACAATGTAAAAATGGGTTAGGTCTTAGCAGGATGTGGTAGTATCTGTGAAGAATCTTATATTGAGTGAACGTATTAAACCTTGCTTATTTTATACATTTGCTAACAAAATGCAAATGAGTCTAGCAGAAACGATTTCTTTCACCAGTGTCTCTCTGCCACATGGTCCTGATACATTACATATCTAAAATGTTTTGCTATGTGTCGTCATAGCAAAACAGTTGTTAATAAACTTTTCCTCTGTTTTTTTCACCTCAGACCTAATGACACCGAAAGAGGAGAAAGAAGCACTGAATAAAAATGAAGAGGAAGATCAATATGAGAATCTTCATGATGAAGAACCTTGCTCTCCAACTGAAGAGGCTCAAGAGACGGACACTAAAAGTGTTACAATCAAGAGTTTCAATCAACAAAACGACTCTAGAGACCACTTGAGAACTCACTCTGGGAAGAAGACGTTCACTTGCGAACAGTGTGGGAAAAGTTTCAATAGAAAAGAATGCTTTACCAAGCACATGAGAGTTCACACTGGAGAGAGACCTTACTCCTGTCCTCGGTGTGAACACCGTTTTACTCAGAAAGGACACCTTACTGCTCATATTAGACTTCACACCGGAGAGAACCTTCACACGTGCCCTCAGTGTGGAAAGAGTTACGCTCAAAAAGGCCACCTTACTGCACACACGAGAACTCACACTGGAGAGATTCCGTTCATATGTTCTCAGTGTGGAAAAGGTTTCCATCAACACGGAAGTCTTACAATCCACATGCGAATACACAATGGAGAGAAGCCCTTTTTATGCCATCAGTGTGGAAAACGCTTCGCTCGTAAAATGTGTCTCAAAAAGCACATGAGAATTCACGCCGGCGAAAAGCCTTACACGTGCCCTCAGTGTGGAAGAAGTTTTAGTCAACACGGAAACCTGACAGTCCACATGAGGACACACAGTGGAGAGAGTCCATTCACGTGCCAGCAGTGTGGAAAATGTTTTAATTCTAAAACGAGTCTTAATAGGCACATGAGAAGTCACTCTGGAGAGAGGCCTTTCGTGTGCCACTGTGGAAAGAGTTTCACTCTTCAAGGAAACCTACACATTCACATGAGAATCCATACCGCAGAGGATTCTTACGTATGTCTTCAGTGTGGAAAAGGTTTCAGTAGACACGAAAGCTTTAAATTCCACATGAGAATGCACAATGGAGAAAAACCTTTTTCCTGCCCGCTGTGTGACAAAAGCTTCACTCGTAAAACGAGTCTTAAAAGACACGTGAGAATTCACACCAGAGAAAAAACTTAGAAATGCTTTCAATGTGGAAAATGTTTGATTCGGCACGAAAACCTTTACTGTGCATATGAGAACGCACAATGCAGAACTTCCTACATGTGCCAGAAGTGGGGACACATTTTGAATCATTAAATAAGGCTTAATAGACACATGAAAATTCGCACCGGAGAGAAGACTTAGACGTGGCTTAAGTGTTGAGACCGTTTTGCGGTTTGAATCTAAAATTCATTGCTCAAGTCAAATGGACATGGCAAAATATGAATTAAATGCTCAAGTTATAAATTGGTTGCTCAAATGAAAACCAGAAAATGGCAATTGATAAATCCAATGCAAATGAGAGGAGTATTAATCTAGCAGCGGAAAACAACAAGTAGTCCATAGTGGAACATCTCCTAGAAATAATGGGGGAATAATGGTTAAAGAAACAATGGGCAACTTTTAGAGCAATTTAAAGTATCCAGAGACGTGTTACCAATTCTCAATGGACAAGTGCCCAAGCAAAATTAATCCAAAAGCTTGCCTGGCAAAATTGCTCTAAAAGTTACCCCATGTATCATCCTTACAGACACTTTCATATATCTATATAAACATATATCTATCTATATATACATAAAACAACGCACATTATGAAGGAGGTCTTAAATGGCCAAAAATATCAATAACTAATTTTTAACCAAAAATTGAGGATGTTTTTCACAGAAAGTCAGTTGTGACAAGCTTTAAACCACTCCGTGTTCTTTTGACCACTAGGAACTGCAGCATTTTAACTCAGCTGGAGTTTATTAAGCTCCCAATAAAGAATTACAATAATCTAAACTTGATGTCATGAGTACGTGAATGAACTTTTCTGCATTTGAAATTTAGAGCATACAGTAGGTCGTAGGTTTTGTTTTGTGGGATGGATTGGTTTTTCAAATGCTACAAATGTGGTTTTCGAAGGAAAGATTGCTATCAAATTGCACGCCTAGCTTCCTAACTGATGACAAAAATTAGATAAGCAGTCAAGTGTTTTACTGTAGGTTATTACATGCAAAGGTTTTCGGTTCTGTAATTAACAACTGTTTTTTTCAGTTAGAAATCAATAACAGGCACCTAAGAAATATGGAGCCAAGTATCATCATCTTAGCAGTGAAAGCTAACTACATCTTTCCTTATAACACCTTGTTGCACAGCACCATAGCCTTACAGAAATTTAAGACAAATGCTCTTTTTGGAAAAAAAATAATAATTAAACAGTCTGATTTTTAGTGTGCTTGTCTGGGGAGATGTTTGTGTAATATCAGCATGACTTGTTCTACCTTGCAACAACGAGCAGAAATATACCATTTCGAAAGCACTAGCTTGGCCTATGAACCGCAAATGTTCTAGACCAGACTGTGAAGTCACAATGGTAAGGAAACAAGACATTTCAAATGACAGTACAGCTTTTTCTTTTCAAGAAGTGAATTGTCAGGAGAAAATATCTAACAGAATTTTTTATTTTATTTTTTATTTGCCATACTAGTTTTTTTATTTGTGTACAAAACTTTCAATTGATCACACTTGTAACACTACCAGTCATTCTTTCTAAACATGATCTCGTGTTTTCATTGTAAGTTGCAAATATTTTCTTTCCACATAATCATTGTTTCAGAACATAAATTCACTGTGATATGTATTGACAACATTTAATTTAATCACTAAAACACAACAGTAAGATCTTTCAATTTTTAACAATTACTTAATTCAGTAGCAAACAATAAGTATAGGTACAAGAATTTACATATATTAAAAAAAAAATTGTATTTTATTTGAATTCAGTGTTGCATAACCCTAGCACTGGTCTATGGCCTACTGTGTTTTGGCCAATAAGGCTACGTCCACAATGTCTGGTTTTTGCCAGATTGAAACAGATTTATGATGATTCGTATTAGCATCCAGCTCCATCATCCTCTAAAATAATAGTTAATTGGTTAGCTCTTTTACAAATAATAGTTGACATTCAGGGCTTGCAAAATTTAAAAATCCCTGTTAGCCCTTCGGGCAGGCATTTTATTTTGGTAGCCCAAAATAAATTTAAGTAGCCCGTGAAAAAAAAAGAGAGAGATTATTTTTAATCTATTAGATTGTAAAGCAAAACAACCTAAAATAAAAACACAAATTACAACAACTGTATAAAATAGTCAAATTACAATCAACTCAAATATTTAGTTTTAACTGAACAGAAATTTTTTATGCACTTGTAAGAACCGTGTAGAATATGCTGGCCAAATGGGTGCCCTAAGCCGAATAGTATTGTTGTGCCCCCTCCCTCAAAAAAAACAACAACAACAATAAAACACCTACTAGCCTATATGGGGTCAAAATAGAACTTTCTATAAATATAAAAGTAAATAAATTAATTGTAATTACGTTGTATTATTTATAAATCACAATTGTAAATAGCCCTAGACAGAAGCTATATGATTTTATATATCACAGTGTGATTGGTTTTATGGTCTCAAGCATTCAGAAATCACACAAAATAAAACGTCCACGTTTTTGTTGAATAAATTCAATAGGCTGAATCATTTCTATTAAAAAAAGGTGGTCAAATTAAAAAAGAAATTATAATACATTAAGTGGATATTTGAATTAAATCTTTGGTCAATATTAAACAAAGATTGCATCGTCGATTATCAGCCCTTTGGTGCCCTTTGCAGGCAATTGTATTACATTATGTATTTTTACAGTGTTATTCAATGAAACCATAATTAAACCATAAAGCATATATTGCCTCGTTGTTTATATATGATACATTTTACGTCATGGAAACTGCAATGTTAAGTCAGATGCGGCGTTGTTGTTGGTGAAATCACTGACAATAAAACACATTAGTCCGTTAAAGTGAGTTAAACATGTTTCACAGGGTTATAAACGTATACCTGAAATTGAAGCATCGGCTTCATCTCAGTTTTTTTTAAATTTTTTTTCTCTGCGCCGGGTTGCTCTGATGTCTTTTCCCTGATATAGCCTAGTTGTGCATCAATTATGAATATTTGTATTCAGCTACAAACATAGGTGAGAGCGAGTGCGCACGCGCACCGGCGTAGATGCGGGTGCTTCCACTGCTCTGCGTTTATCTTTTGTTTTTATAATTAGCCTATATTTAGCCTATATAAAATATGTGGGTTCATGTTTAGATTGTTCTGTTTATAAATACATTTTTAATAATATAGAATGAAAGTTGGGTTTTTTTTGGCATGAAACTGGCATGGTGCCCCCTGGGAGCTGGTGCAGACTGCGTACTCTGCGTATAGGGAGCAGCGGTACTGAGAATATTAATCGGTCTGTGTCAGATTCTGAATCTGAAATTTCAACTGAAGTCACAGATGACAAAATGAAAAACACATTAGACTAGTTAACTTCGGTCCAGGTGCAGTCGCCCGACGAAACCTTCCATACACAGTTCACGCGATCACAAAGTGAAAGTAAAAAACAAGGGCGAATTCAAACACGTTTTTTAATACTAAAAGCCAGCAAAGCATCCACTTACTTTGTGTAATTTTGGGGTGAGAGTGCAAGGCCAAATGGAAGAACCAGATATTTGTAAGCTTCGCCCTCAAAAGGAAACCTTAGTAACTTCCTATGTTGAGAAAGGATAGAGAGTGATATTTTAAATGTGTTGTGACAAATCAGTCCTTGGACTTCATCTGAGACATAACCTGTTTTATGGTGATCATCTTGAACTTCTAGTTTTTTAATTTCTTCAGATTTAACTTCCTCACCCTCGTTCAGCTCTTTCAGCAGGTCTGCTTGGTATTGTAACCCTGTCATTGTAGTATGAAGAGGCTTTGTGGGCAGTGCCGGGGCATTAAGAGACTTTGCCACATTGGGAGACAGGACCCAAAAAGCATCTGTAGATGAAGAAGAAAGGGACTTCCCCCGTCTCCATTCCCTCCATGAGATCCACTTGCGGACCCCACAACCGCAAATCAATGCACAAGACCACAGTCATGGGGAGTGCTGGCACCTTGAGCTTAGACTTTAACATTGCCTTATTGTTGTGTTCACCTCATGCTTTTACAACTTCCTGGTCACACATCACCCCATCCATGACACAGCGCTCGTCCATTGGTCTGATTACACACGATTCAGAGCATGGTCATGTTGAAGGCATTCCCAAACCATTGAACGCAGCTCAAGTTCCAGAAGGGGAACGGCAATGTTCTGCTGCTACACAGAGCTGAATGACGGAGTGAGACAATACTTTGGAAATAAGGAAAATGACTTGAATACTGAAAAAGATTTTGAAAAGATTTCACAATTATAGCCCAGTGTGAAAATAGTAATTGTGTTTAGGGATAATAGTTTATTCAGTTGAATTCCTTTTTTATCTTTTCCAGGGGTGTCGGCCAAATGGAATAAATGTATTGTCTAAAACAACCTTTCACTTCACAAACATGGAGATGTTAGTACATGAAAATCCCAGACCTCAGGTGAAAAGAATAGAACTCAAATGTCTGAATAAGGTTAAAGATCTATCTATATCTTAGGGTGTTCCACAGGAATCCATTCTTGGTTCAACTTTATTTTTGTATTCGCTAATTATTAAAATTATATGAAAGCTAGAAATATTGTTTGTGTAATATAGGTTAATGTAATATCAGCATGACTTTCTCAGTCTTGTAACAAAAAGCAGAAATAAATCATTTTGAAACCACATTGGTGTATAGACCTCAAACGTTTCAGTCCAGACAGTAAAGTCATTGTTGACAGCAAAGACAACACCTTCATTATTTTTGCTGTTGGCTAACCCTAAAATAGTTTAGTTTTCCTAAATATGGCTGTTGGAAAAACTCCCAATGAAGAGAGATCTCATGTTGGGCCTGCTCAAGGTCTTTTTGAATTTTTGTTGTGCCATCTTATAGTACTCCTCTCTATCACCCTACACCTTAAAGGCAGGGTAGGAACATTTTTTGTTATGCTGGTTCACATTTCAATAGCAATAACTTAATTGGTCTAATGCAGGTTTCATTTAATCTTACCCTGAAGGTCCAATGCACTGCAGAGTTTGGATCTAACCCTAATCAAACTCAACTGAGCATGTTAATCAGTGTTATCAGTGATCATTAGAAACTCACAGGTAGATGAGTTTTTTTATCAGGGTTGGAGCTAAACTCTGCAGTGATTTGGACCTCCAGTGTAAGATTTGATGAAGCCTGGTCTAATGTATTTGTATGTATTTATACAGCCTCTGGAAGGCAATGCACCATAAAATGTCTGGTCTGAACATTACAAGGCTGTACAGACAATAAGTCAACAGCTCATTTAAGCAAAAATTTAAAGACTTTTATTGTAATAGTATACTCTTTATACGGTAATGTTTTCTCATTGATGAATCTGCCAGTGTTGCAAGAGTTAAATCATTTATTTCTTAATATATAGATCTACAGTGACATAGATGTTAGATAAATGCTGGTCATATTTTCTGTTAATGTGAATAACTGTTGAAAGCAAGTTGAAAAATAACTAAGCTTCAAGATCTAAGCTTTCAGACAACTTTGACTAAAGGCTCACAATAAATGTAGCTTGTAATAGTAAGGCACAAGCAAGAAGGTTTGCAATGATAAAGGCTAACAAAACAGGAGTTTCCTCTTTTTTTTTCTTTTGGTTGTCATGTCATTCATTATCTTTACTATAAATAGGCCAGTATTGGTTCTATTCTTTGTCTGAATTTGTACCTGTATGATCGTGTGTTGAGGTGAGTTTTCCTGGTGTTTTATTGTTTTGCGTATTGTATCTCAACGTCAAATTACTTTTTCCTGAATACTTATTGTCTTACTATACTATAAACTTTAAACTTTAAACTTTTTAAACTATAACTTTTGCTATTTACTTCTTTTTAACAGTAAGTTAGTTGTTAAGTTGGATATTGGATAGGATTAGGGATGTAGAATATGATCATGCAAAATATGTGCTTAATTATAGAGATGTAAATCGAAGGGTTAGTTAAAATATATGTATTTGAAATATAAGCATACCCAGTGATACTTGCAGATAACATTTGCAGATTCCTCACAAAATTATATTTTTGGTGTGGGTTTCTTATTGTAAGCAGACCACACCCAAACATATTTACCTTTGAAACATAATTACAGGAAAGTTTTAAAAACCTTGCATGTCTAGCTAATTTAAGATGTTGGATGTCTCTAAACATTTTACGTTTAAATGAAAGCAAAGAGACGCAGTTTTTTTTTTCTGGGGCGTCAATATAAGAAAATTATTTAAAAATTTGGTAATTTAAATTCTCAAATCAAACTGGTTATATTCAATTTCTACCTGACAATTTACCAACAAAAATACAGTAGTTAAGTTGATTCTTTTTTCTTTTCTTTTTTTAAGCCAAGTCCTTTTCTGCCTCTTAAATGTTTATTCTAATTTGGACTATTGGACTTAATATTTGTAAAATTGAGATAGTGTTTTTAGGTTGTTTTTTTTGTTTGTTTTTTAAAGAAAAGTTAGTAAATTAATTGATTGTAAGTCAAAAAGGGATTTTTGAGTTTATAAGAGATGTTTTTTAGATGTCAGTTTTACATACATTCTAAATCATAAATATTTTAAGGACATCTAATAGACGTCTATTTGATTAAAAAGAGACGTCCAATAGACGTATTGCAGATGAGCAAACAGCCTAAATAATACGTCTTGCAGATGTAAAGGCAAACATAAAATAGACTTTCCAAGATGTACGTGTACTATCAGGGAGGCTGTGCTGAATCGTGAATAAGTGACGGCATTGTAAGGCACGATGCGAAGCAGAGGTCGTTAAATGCAGTCCTTCCTCTAAAAAAATAGTTCCTGACAGCAAGAGAATGTTCAGAACATGCCTCTCATCTAAAGGAGCCTAAAATAGAGAATCGCTTATCATCCGCTGCATCATTTATGAATAAAATTCAGCTTCTGATCAATCAGAATCCCGAAATGGAACAAACCGTTTTATAACTCTAAATAAAAGTGACATCTACCAGTCGTAAGATTTGAGTTTCCTTTATATTTTACTTTTAACAACATCTGCATTTCTAAAAACAAAAACTGTTATGTCATTTAAATTTACCAGTCAAAATAATATCAACTTGAATTTACCATAATAAATTTGAAGTAAACATATATGTTCCATTCACAGTGCATTAAAGTGTGCGAGACATAATTTAAGTGGTATTCATTTATTTACAGTGCAAATCCGTGATTGAATTTTCCAAAGTGAAGTAAACTTTAACAGATTTTTCCTGCTCAGGGAGCAGTGAATGCTGTGTAGGGACCATGTCGATTGGAACGCAGTTCATTCATGCTCTTCTAATGAGCTGATTATCAGAATCAGGTGCATTAACAAAAAGAGACATATAAAATATGCAGAGCGTTGGGGCGCGAGGACCGGGATTGAGAACCACTGTTGTAATAGATTACACTGCACTTAAACGTTACATCTTTTTTTAAGATTTATAATTAAAATTTGTATTTCCACAAGAGGAATGCATTACGCAAATGTCTTTCTGTGTCTTTCGTTTTTCATGTGTTTGTACATAATCAGGCTTCAGTTTTTTTTAACTGAGAATCATTTATTAATTGGTTAACATCCCCAAACTCTTTACTTTAATATTAAATGAAGACATAATATTAAAATTTGAAAGTAATCACTTTTTTAATCTAAAATACTTTGTGGATGTTACTGTAATTTGATTACCTCCTATTTGAAACGTAATTATAACTAAGTATAGTTATGCATATTTTGTATTTATATTTTGTAAATACATAACGGCATTACATGCATTTCGTTACTCCCCAGCTCTAATTATAAGAAGATTGGGAACTAAACCTTCCACACTTGAATTTAAAATATAGCTAATGCGCTAATCATTCTGAACACAATCTGTGATAGCAGGCTCCTGGAACCAGCCTAGAGTGGTCACACCATTGTGATTGCATGCTTCAAATGGCAAAAGGCCACATATTCAATGCTTCTTTTAACACATTTAATACTTTCTTTCTTTTTAAACAGGATAAGCTGTCATGGATACTGGCAAGACTTTCCTCACTATCCTTTATTTGCTTCTATACAGCTGTTTAGGCGCAACTGAAATTGATGTCTCCCAAGTCAATAAAGTGGAGAAGGGCATGACCATGACTAAAGAGTTTCTCCAAAGTCTCAGTGAAGTTTTTAAAAAAGACAGCGCTCGTGACCCACCCACAAAAGTCCTAAAAGTCTTTGATTCTTTTGGCAAAGTTGCCGGAAGTTTTGGCTTTATCAAGTCTTCAATCAGATTCATCTTTGCATTCATTCCACAATCAGATCCAACGCTTGAGTTCATGAAGGAACAATTTACTGAGGTCAACCGTAAACTCAACTCTCTCTCCCTTCAAATTTCCACCCTGCAAACTAAAATGGAATGGAAAAACTATGCAAGCAGCTACGGTAAAGATGAGGACGTGATCAAGAACTCCTGGGCTAAGTTAACCGAATTCATACAGACTGCTCCTTTGGCTTCCACGCAGGAACAGAAGACCAGGCTGGCTAAAAGGTTCACCACTTTTTATAAAAACACTGGCACAGACAAGAGCGTTGCTAATTTATACAGACGCATCACTGAGTTGAATAAGAATATCTTAAAGCACATCATCGAGAAATCCAATGGTAATTTTAATGTTTTGGTGCAATACTCCGCCTACTTCACCACTCTGATGGTTTCAGGACTGAAGTTAAATGTGTTTTATAACAAATTAAAGGGCAGTAATGATGAAGTAAAGGTACAAGAAGCAGTCAAACAATTGTCCAACACTTTATCAGCAGTACGAGATGCCTTGATTGAGTGTGCTGGTGACTTTGAGAAGTGGGCTCAAAAGGATGCTGTGAAACTCGGCTGTCAACGATTCCCAAGTAGAGGAAACCTAGCATCATATATTAAGCATCATTTGGAGAACAAATTCCACTGGTTCAAATGGGTAGTGATTGCGCATCCAAAAAAAGCTCGAAATGAGTTTACCTTTGGACGGTCAATTAACATTAGAGTAAAAAGAAAGACGTCTGTTCACATAATTCATCAAGAAAAGGGTTCTACTGTTGATCAGAATATAAAAAACATTGTTACATCCAGTTTGCAAAAACAATTATTAAATCGGATCAATACTCGGAAGTGTGCAACAATAAAGCATAAGCTTCTCCACAGGTTGGGCGCTCAAATTACACAGCACATTCAGTTCCTTCATGCCGTTAAAAAAACCTCACGTTATGCTCAAACAGATGAGCCAGATATCAAGCTGAGCTGTCGGAGAACAGGATACCATACTAAATCTCCCAGAGATTTTCATATTTTCCTTAAAAGAAATACTGTGCTGAAAACTCCTTGTTCAGATGTGAATTGCAACCATGGAGAATGTAAACACATCAAGGACACCACACAAGTGTTCTGCAAGTGCCATAAGATGTTCCACGGTCCAGCTTGTGAGGAAAGCATTCAGAATATCGTAAACTATGCTGCTCTCGAAGGTGAAATCAACAGTGTGATCTATAAACCTGTCCCTGGTCTGACTAAAATTTATGTTACTGTCCAGGAGCTGAAGAAATACACACAGGAAACACTTGGGTCTCTTCGAAATGATGTCCAGTGGACACAAACCTTTGTCAAATACAGAAATGTGCTTCAGAAGTTCCACTTCATCAACGCATTGCATTCCCGACTCAAGAATAGTGAAATTACCCAATGCCACTATGTTTCTGAATTTAGATCTCAGTTCACAGGAGGAGGACATTCATTTCAGTTTTATCTCACAGAATTTCACCACATGATGATGGGCACTGGAGTTGGAGACCAACGCAACATTCTGGATATTTTTCGCAACTCGCTTGTTCGGTACACCCAAACAGGTCAGCCGGTGGAGTGCACAAAATACTACACCGACCAGATTGATTATTTTGTGCGCTACATGTTTGCCCTAGAAAAGGAAGCCGTTTTAGCTTGGTCAAAATATCGCCTGGTCACTGGAAAATCAAAGAACATTGTAGAGAAGGTTTTGAAGGATTATGTTTCACAGCAGTGGAGACTCTTCAACAGAAATGGATGTGGCCCTCTAAATGCTGCGAATCTTCAGAACAACCATTGCAAGAAGCTGTACCACAGCACAGTCCAGCAGCAAGTCAGAGTTACATGTGGTGGATCACTCAAGCCTTTCCCACTCACAGTCGGGTGTTCTGGAGGCCAGTGGAGCGCCTCTCCTGTCTGCTACGCTGAGCAGAAAAATGGGCGAGTTGACTGCCAATCAGTTGGTAGATCCACCGTCTGTAAGGCATCATGCTTGTACGGCTGGGGCTCTGCCATACACCCTCAACCTGCTGAGTATAATTGCCCACAGCAACCCTGTCCATCTTTCACACCACACCAGTGTAACAACTGCATGCAAGACTTTGTTTGTCAGGCCAACGAGGTCTGCACTGGCTCCTATGGCACATGTCTTGAAACATGCCAAGCTAGACCCTGTGGAGTGAATGCCAGATGCTTCTCCTACTATCACTCCAGGACCTGTGCCTGTGTGCACCCATGGAAAGGAGACCCTTACCAGGGCTGCAGAAGTCAAGACCTCCAGTGGGTTCATACCAGAGTAGTGCCCTGGAGTATGTAAACTCTTTTACTTTACATATAACTGCATTAGATTAGGCTGATTCTGAATTTAATTGTGCCTCTGTCCATGCTTTTAAGTTAATGGGCAAAGTCAAAAATCTTTCCAGTATCAATCTGAGGCCTGATTTTCCACTGCCAGTATTTCGCTAGTCTCATAACGCAGTTTCATTTCGGTGTGCATGGTAACTAATCAATTATTTACTATAAACTAAGACTTTTCCCTCAGTAGATTTTTTGCTGCTTATAAATAGTTAGTAAAACTATTAAATTATTAAATATTGTTTCGTTATTGGGTATGATTTGGGTTGTAGAATAAGGTCATGTAGAATAAGGCATTAATATGTGCATAATTCATACTAATAAATGGCTAATATTTTAGTAAAATGCATCCTAATACGCAACTAGTTCAGAGACCAATACTGAATCAAATAAATGCATGATTGTAAGCTTAACTGTAAGCTCTTTCAGATGCTTGCTGGTGACTGAAGGTGAGTTTTAAAACAGATTTAAATCTTTATTATAAATGCTGTTGTTAGCTGATAGCTTGATATGAAAATGAAAAGCAGTGCCAAGTGCCTCATAACTCATTACCACTCTTAAGTTGGCCCGCTCTTGACCAAGGTGTTCAGGGATCTGAAAACCCCTGGTTGTTGGTTTTGAGGAGGCCCCAAGTAGGCCTGGAAGTGACAGTTGAAATGCAACTGGCCCTGGCACTCACTAGCATGCTTTTAGCCCAACAGAGGAAACACAGCTATTGGACTTAAATAACCTTTAAATCCTTGTGGTTTTCAGATGCTGTTCGTACTCCAGCCCATCTTGCAGTGTGCAAAGCCATTGGACCTGACAGAGGGTGGCACAGTGGGTTTGTAAAGGATCGACACTGCATCTATGAATATGACTGGGGAGTGCATCATGCCAGAAACTATGCGGTAATCCGTGCAGTATATTATTTTGATCACACTTTTTTTTAAGGTCCAATTTTTGTTGTTAAAGGGGTCATATGATGTTGGTAAAAAAAAAAACATTGGTGTATTTGGTGTAATGCAATATATTTAGCCGGTTTGAGTTTCAAAAAACATTATTTTCCACATACAGTATATATTGTTTTTCCTCTAAGCGCTGCCTTCCTAAAACGAGTCTTACAAAGCTCGTAATAAAATACTTGGCCAGCTATCCAGTGCGTTTGGCAAAATTGAAATTTCCCTTTTGCTTCAATATACTTCTAATAAGCTACTTATTTTTAGATATTCAGTAAGATTGTGGATATAGAATATGCTAATTATATATGCTATTATATGCTAATCGGCATGCTAGAAAGTAACTAGTTAATAATGAGGTCGCTATACTAAAGTGTTACCATTATTTTTATATTTAAAGCACTAAATATAGCAAACACATGTGGAACTATTCTGTATAATGTGCAGGTTCTTGTTGATCCATGTGGAGGGAATGGTTATTTATGGAGGTATGGGGCGCAGTGGAACATGGTCTCATATGACCTATCAAGGAAGTTTTATGGAGTCACATACTACGTGTGTAGGTTAGTACCAATACAAATACAATTCATAATACACATCTTACAAAAAAGTAAACAATGATTAAAAAATTTGGTCTTGGCAGACCTTAACTGAAAAAATTTAAATGTTCTATCAAGTTTTAAATAATGTCTTGTTTTTCATATTTGTGCTGATGTGCTCTTTCTCACCCAATAGTGCAAAACATGGCCTTGCAGGGAAGCTTTTCTACACTCGACAAGGCTATCTGTGCCATATTCCCAAGCACAGAGATACCAGGCATGGACATTTCTATTCACTGGTTCCACAACCATGTTTCTGAAGATGTGATTCCTATTCAGCGCTCAAGTTTCTCTAGTTCATTTGTCAAGCTTTGCAGTAGTGTAGGCGCTGTATTCATCTTTTGAAAGACCTAAAGGAACCTAAATAACCAAATCTTACAAAACATTTTAAGTAGCACATACACAAAGTTATTGCCACCATTTCTATTTAAGTTTTCAAAAACATATTGAAGATTGAAATTTCATGAAGGTGAACAAATGGGGTACTGCACATTGCCACCTAAAGTCAGTAAAATCCAATGATCTCTGCACAGTCAGTATGTAATATTTTTCTATTTAATAAAAATGCCTTATAAGAAAGTATTACAGGTGTGCATCTTAACACAGAACAATGACACTGACATGTTTTCAGATATGTCAGAGCAAGATATTTGTGTCTGAGACAGCTCAAACATGCAATTTAGTCTGGGACTAGCTTCAGCCTTGTCTGTGAAACTGGGATGAAGTGTCTATCCTTCACAGCTTTGCTTTTATTTGCATTAAAAAAATAAAACATCAACCTGTCTCTACTGTACATCATTCACAGTCCACATGAACAGTGTCTGTATTTGTAGAGTTTTGCTGTGTGATTGATAATCACTGAAGATCGCACCGAATATTGTGTATGAATATCATAAGCCTTTTTCACTGCTCATACCCACAGTTCCACACTGTTTGCAGGTGAAAGGTTTCTCTCCAGTGTGAACTGTTAAATGAATCATTAGGTTTTCTTCAGCATTTTTCAAATGCGAATATTATGCCAATATTAATATTATACTGATACACACACAAACACACACACAAATATTGCACACAGAAAACACGATCATGTCTAGTTGGATTTTTTTTGTATCCATTTAGTGTCAAATAATCCTCCTAAAGATATCACATTGGTTAGCAATTTGTTTAATCAATGCAAATGTTTTCCCCTCCTGTCTTTAGAAAGATATGGAAATATTATTCACTAACATTTCACTAGTTTAATTTATATCTCACATGCCATAAATCACCACACAATCATGCCTAACTCCATTTAAACAAATAAAAAAGTACTCATCTTTCATATTCATTTCAATAATGTCTTCTTCAGTTAAAATAATATATCACATTTGATCAGTTAAATGTCCTTTTCACCAAATAAAATCTAATTATGTGTCCTGTACAGAACACCATTTACCCACCCCTCACATAAATTGGCAGATCACAGCACCACATATGTATTTCTCTGAGAAATCAACATTTACTAGGCATTTTTGTATTTTAGTCAGTGGGTGATGAAAAGACTTTTATTTTGGCGTGACAGTGTGATGTCATAACACGGCGCCGCTCTTCTGCATCTGTTGTGATTCATCTGAAGAAAGAAAGGTGTGTTTTAATATTTTAAAGTGGTTCTATCAACGCGACTGGTTCAGGAAGTTTTGATAAGCAGCGTTACATGGCTTCATTTTTGCGGAAGTAAACACTGCTGCAGCAGCAGGGGTGCCCCAGCTGCAAACTTCAGCTCCGACTCTAACCAAACACACCAGCCTATAGCTTTTCAAACTAGTAGAGGCTTCATGTGTATTTGATTAGGGTTGGAGCTAAACTGTACAGGGTCAGTATCTGACACTAATGTAGGTTTTTAGCTAATTCGAATCAACTAATCGGCTCTTTCAAACTCCGAGTCAATTCAATGGATTGAGTGATTCGAGGCGCAAAAACAACAAACGCAAATGTACAATGCCAACTTTTACAAACCTATAGCGAGTATTAAATGAACAGCTGCTAATTATAATAATAGACAGAAAACCATATGCTTAACCTTGGCTTAGTACCTTAGCTATAGACTTAAGAATTTGTTTTCAAGGGTTTACCTTATCATTATGTTTTCTGACTGCTTCAGTTTCTAAAGTTTAGTGAAACATTATATCAGACGTGAAATTCTGCTGGTCTCTGTAAAACACATTTTAATTTTCGAATGTTTTGTTTTGTAATGAGTTTGCCATCATTTTGAAGCTGAATTACAAACAAACAAAAAAAAGACATTACACTCACAATTTTACATCATAACATAATCTCCAGTGGCAATCTTAGGTAAATTCATATTTTTGTTTTAGTTACTATCTAGATCCCTGTGCAGGGAACTTACAGGAATATTCTTATTTGTTTCTGTGTTTGTTGGGTACGGTGTTCTGCTTTGATGTCTTAAATACAGGAAGGTTTGCAACTTTAATCTACCAAATGTACTATATACATGCTGTTTGTTTTTGTGCTTGTACCTAAAAAGGTCCTTTAAGGCCATTAACTATTACTCTGACAGTGCAATAAATAGGGCTGGGCGATATATATCGTACGATATATTATGCGCATCTCATCAGTATGTTCATAAACTGGCGCTGCATTTAAATACAGCTGACGAAGATTTAGCGCTAATCAAAGAACCGGCTTTACTGATG
>JAUCMT010000088.1:14614317-14630332 GCA_032357475.1 Enteromius thamalakanensis
TGATTGGTTGTTTGACATGTCAGTCAAACGGCTTTATGGGCGGGCCTCAGCCAAAGAAAGCCGCTATAAGTTCCAGAGCTTCAGCCGTCAGTCTGAAGGTCTGGCTGCGCAAGACTAGCTGATTGTTAACAGCTGGGTTGCATTTCGACCACGCTTTCTCTCGAAATTGGTTTGCAACTACATATACACATATGATTTTGAAAAACCATGCCCTAAGTTTTTTTGTGTAGTCATATATCAAGTGCCATAAAAGTTATTACAATATTTATTTATTTAAAATGTCAAATTCTCTGGTCAAAAAGGACCAGAGACCACACAATGTCTTGTGCTTAACATACTTAAGTTGAATCAGTGAGCAGTTTGGATCCTCCAGTTTTTCAGAAAGCAGTTTGACTCCTGAATCTCCAGGGTGATTGTAGCTCAGATCCAGCTCTCTCAGGTGGGAGGGGTTTGAAGTCAGGGCTGAAGACATATAATGACAACCATTCTCTGTCACCATACAGCCAGACAACCTACAGAAACATACAATAGTTCACATGACATCAGTTTGTTTGTTGTTACTTTTTATATTGAACTGATTAATAAAAAATTTTAAGTTTGTGCTCATCATTTAGCATTATCAATAATAAATATTCCCCCAAATAATTGGACATATAGGTAAAGTATTAGATCTCTCACAAACAATTGTGGCACAATACTGCTCCTGAAACCTTGTGTCAAAGTAATGAATGTAAGAATGAAAATGTCACAAGATTTATGTTTTCCAGATTTAGAGATTTATAATCAATGGTTATTTTATATATTATAATTTTTATTATCTTAGTTTATAGAACAGTTCTGATTTATGAAATACTCAGGAAAAATATACTTTACAGACAATGTAGATGTGCTAAGCCTGAGCACCGAGTTTTTGTATTTTTTTTCTTGCATATCTATTGTTAATACATTTTAATGCATTTTTTAATTATAAAAGTATTGTTATAAGTTTTGTTTTAAAACATCAATCTTTCCGATAAATCTTTCAGTTTATCAACTCCCTCCAGTTTGTGAATCTGAAATACAACTTGTGGGAAGCACTGAACTAAGCAAAGTGGGAATTGATCATGTGGTATACTCATAACAATTTTCACGATCAGCTGGAGGTGCCAGTCCAGTCCTGGATGGCATTCCAGAACCATGTGAACTCTATGTCTGTGTCACTGTTTTCATACCTGGTCTGTTTGTCAATGATCTCTTGTCTCCACCCATCCTAAGTGTTGTTATGGTTGCTCATTCAGTCTCCACCCAGGGACCTAATTTCTGTGTGTACTTTAACCCCGGATGTGTTTGTGTTGTCACGGTTTATTGTACTGTCATGGTCCAAGGTTTACCGGTCGATCTATGTTCCTACTCTCACCTATGGCCATGAGCTTTAGGTCATGAGTTTCCTCCGTAGAGTGGCTTGGCACTTCCTTTAGAGCTCGGGAGCAGCTCAGAGTAGATCTGTTACTCCTCCACATTGACAGAGGCCAGCTGAGGTGGCTCGGGCATCTGTTCCGGATGTCTCCTGGACGCCTCCCTGGGGAGGTGTTCCGGGCATGTCCCACCGGGAGGAGGCCCCGGGGAAGACCTAGGACATGCTGAAGGGACTATGTGTCTCGGTTGGTATTACCCCGGAAGAGCTGGAGGAAGTATCTGGGGAGAGGGAAGTTTGGGTGTCCCTGCTTAGACTGCTGCCCCCGCGACCTGGCCCCGGGTAAGTGGAAGAAGGTGTATTTATGTATGTATGTTTGGCATGGGATTTGTAGAAAGAGGGTGACCTTTTCTTTTCCAATATGTTTTCTCCTGTGTATGTTAACACTGTTAGAGGAATCTATGGGCCTGTGTGGCATAGTTTTAAAGTGGTTTCGTTCTAATTTGTTAAGATTAGTCAACAGACCTCATCTAGAATACCTTTTAATTGTGGATTTCCACATGGATCAATCCTTGGGCCGGTATTGTTCAGCTTGTACTTGCCCCCCCCTCGCTTCTATTTATAATAAACATAAAGTATCTTATAATTTATATGCTGATGACACTCAGATCTACTTTCCTTTAAATGAATAATGGATTACAATAATTTTTGTCATGTGTAGAACTAAAGCTTTGGCTCTCAAGCAATTTTCTACATTTAAACGAAAATTAAACTTAAATAATTCGAGGATAAAGAAAACTGTGGGTTAGATGTTGATTGTGGGTTTTTGGCCTTATACAAAACTCAGTGTGTCAGAAATCTGGGCATTCTGTTTGATCATAACCTGAAGTGCTGTAGTAAAGTCATGCTTTTTTCATCAACAGGTTTGTCGTGATGCAAGGCACACCAATTTTAAGTTATTTCATTACCAGGAAATGATTAAAGTGTTTGCATGAGTGCCTTTGTGTAATGCATGCACATTATATGAATAATAATAGAGCATTTTTCTTTTAGGTTATAGTATGGGATTAAAAGAAAATATTCGCAAGTCTACAACCGAGAAAGATGCAGTTATAACCTGTAAATTGATGGCTATTGGACTAAAAAGTTCACGGATCACGGATGATGCCTGTCACTGAATTACATTGTAATCTTTTACGTGGTAGTTTCATGCAATTTTCGGTCATTACGTGACACTAATACAGAATTATGAGTTTGTGGTTATTTCTAGCAATTCTGTGAGATCAGGTTGACTGTATCGCACTCCCCTTAATCCATATATAATCCACATCTACAGACAACTAAATAAATATGAAAATGAATGACTGAAAATGACATTTATTGACAAAATTCAGTGGCCATTTACTGTGGTATCATTTTGTTAATTATTTTATGAAAAAAACATTTACCTCAATATCTCCAGCTTAGAGTTTGAACTTTTTAGTCCATCAGAAAGCAGCTTCACTCCTGAATCCTGCAGGTCATTGTTACTCAGGTCCAGCTCTCTCAGAACAGAGTTTGAGGATTGTAAAACTGATGACAAACTCCCACAGGACTGTGCAGTGAGATTACACATGGAAAATCTGTACAAGATGAACACAGGAGCTGCATATCAGAATTAATCTTAATACTGGGATTTTTAAAATTAAGCATTTCAAACTCAAACCTTAATATCCCCAGCATAGAGTTTGGACTTTTTAGTCCATCAGAAAGATGCATCACTCCAGAATCCTGCAGGTCATTGTTAGTCAGGTCCAGCTCTTTCATGACAGAGTTTGAGGACAGTAGACCAGAAGCTAAACTTTCACACGACTGAGCAGTGAGATGACACCCACACAGTCTGTGTAAAGAACAGAAGCCAAATGTAAATGGATCAGATAGGCTGTATAGTTTACTATCTGGAGAGCATGTTTGTCCAGAATAACATTTTATTATAGGAATTACAAGGCACTTATAAAATATTTCAAAATTATTATAGTTCATTAGTAGCATATAAACCACAGTTAATACATTATTATACTATATAAAAGTAGTGGGTTTATCACTGATAGTATCTCTAATTTACATCCTAACATCCTAGGTGTATGTGACTTTCTTCTTTCAGAGAAATCCAACCTGAAGTAATATTAAAAATTGTTGTGACATTTGTGACATAAGCGCTTTCATTTCAGGGGTGGGTGGTTCCTGTTAACAGCCTAAAACGTGTTAAATAAAGTGCGTGTAACGGAGGCCAGCTATGCAGGTAAACCTCACTCCCCTAATCTCAAAAAGTGGCGCTCTAGTGAAAGCAAAAATGGCTACCTTTGACCTTTGCTTTTAATTTTTCTAGAAAGGATATAACAAATGTGGTATGGTTGGAAAAGCAGAGGATATTTGCTATTAAAGAGGTTAAACTTGTGATTATAGCATAAGCATAGACATATTTATGAATAAAATGCCACTGTCCGATTTGTACTCTCATTTAATTTGCTAATTTTTTCTAATTTGCTTTCTTGCAAAAATGGCTAGCTTTGACCCTTGCTTTTTATTTTTTTTAGAAAGGATGTAACTAAAAATGTGATATGGTTGACAGAGGAGCGCGCTGGGAAAACGAGCTTGTGCCCCCATGACAGTACCAGAGACTCGCCGAGGTTTGTCTAAACAGAAAAATGACGCCAAGGGGTTCTGAAAAGCCACTAAATATAGAGTCAAAGTCACTAAGTGGGCAACACTGATCCCGCCAAATAAACAAATCAAAACTTTCCAACAAGGAAGAAACACAATCTCATTTCCCCCTGCGATTCACATACTTCGCTAATTTCAAATAAAAGTACTTTGACTTTAATATTTTTATTACTGACTTTTACTGCTCTCTGGCATTGTGGCAGGCCTACGGCTGCTTTGTGCGCATCCTCCATTTCTACTCTCCATCCCTGCATGCTGCTGAGACCAAAGCCTTCCCCGTGTGTATTGTATTTCTCTGTATTGGTCGGGTGGAACGATCAAAATTGAAGGCAGATTCAAGGAGATAGGATCCGGTTTTGGAAATTTCCTAAGATTCGATGGGATAGAACCGGAGTCCTATTCCATTATTCCATTATTAGCTGCTGTCTTTAGCGTCGAAGTGTGATTATTACTGGAGTAACTGGGTTGGGGGCAATTCATGCCCCCCATGCAACTGCAGTTACACATAAAGTTGTATACTATACAAAAGTTGTGAACACTGCTCCCAATTTAGGAGCTTCGTAGGGAACCACCACACTGTGCCTTGACCTGGCATCGTCCTCCTTGTAAAAAGCACGTAATTTTTCAGGTGAGCAGGAGGAGCCAATCCATCACTGTCTGGGGTTCTCTCATGGTGGGGACATGGGCGCACCATGTCAGCCACGTGTTTAGATTTTTTAGATTTTCTAGAGAGATTTTCTACCAGCATCTGAACTTAACAATTTTACTGAAAAATAGGCATTTTCTGCCACAATGGGATTCAGTTACAGATTGCAGAGTGTATGAAATTGTACTTTTGAAATCATTTATCAACATAGAAAAAAGTCTGGAATTTTGTTGATGAGCTGTTCCATGGGTTACACGAGACATGAAAAATGTGAGGAGAGCAATGTGAGCAAAAACTGCAACTTGCGATGTAGCCTAATGTCCAAAAATGCATTCCTGAAAAATTTGGTCTGACTCCGCCCACTTGCTCAGCCACCCAGATGAAAAAGCATCAAAAGTGAAAAAGCATAACACCCCAAAGGATTTGGCACAGGCTTCTGCCTTAGAGGTCAGGGAAGTGAAATGGATTGCAAAAATTTTTTGAAAATCACCAAAATGTCACAAAAAAGCACACGGCACAAAGCCTTGCGGTGGGAAAAGTGCACACACAAAAGGTACCAGCGTGCACTGTGTTCAAAGCACAAAATAAACTATGTGCATGCAATGTAACCGTCAAAGCCATAAAGCTACCAAAAATATGATTAAAGCTGCCTTAAAACTGTGCAAGCATGTAATATATTTTATGAGTCACATTTAACAGTTCCCTGAAATGGTTTTCAAAACTGTCCTGGAGCAGCCCAACACTGTCATCTAACATGCCCAATTTAACTCAGCAGCACATTAATAGAGACTTTCAGAATGTGTCTATGTGAGATTGTTTTACGTTCACTTAAATTAGAAGTTTCTTTTTTAAATTCTAAATGTTAAAATTTATAGCTCTCAATTAAACTTAATCTTGGATGGCTATAGTCAATGGTTACGCACATTCAAAAATATGTGATAAATTTATTATTTTTTTTAATCGATTGACAGGACTGATTTTGATATAAGCCAAGGGGAGACTGGTCTTTCTTTGTTGAAGTAAGGAAACGTTTCATTTGCTCCTACATTCCTAGCGACACGCCTAAATATCTTCTGGTTAAAAGTGAGAGAAAAGTGTATGGACCAGCTTAAAATCAGCATGAACCAGCAAAGGACATGTTAAAACCTGCTCAAACCAGCATCCCAGCTTCAAAACATACCTAACCAGCATATACAGTTTTTTTTCCAGCAGGAATATGGATATTTATCTTACAAAAACGCAAATATTCTCTACTGGGGGTCTTTATTTACCCCTTCCCCTTAGCTTCGAGGGGGCATGACAATTTTTATAATAACCTCAGTTGGATTCGTCTGAAAGAAGAAAGTCACATACACCTAGGATGCTTCAAAGGTGAGGAGAACATATGCTAATTTACATTTTTGGGTGAACTAACCCTTTAAATACATCTTATGTGAAAAGATAATGCTTTGTTTGCAACTTTATTAATCATAAGTTGTTCTCATAGATAATCTGAAAAATGTCACGCTTCATGCTTTAATTAGTACTCCACCCGACTTTTGATAAAACATAAATTCTTCCCCTGTACCTTTTCTCGGTCAAATGTGCTCACATAGAGGTTTTCAAGGACCAATGTAAATAAATCTACATTTTAATTTTAAATAAAAAGATTAAAAATCTCTGAACTTCATTGAATTCTGAAATCACTGATTCAGTGAACGTGAACGTCAAACCTTAGTGTGTTCAGTCGACAGTGTGAACTCTTCAATCCATTGGAGAGCAGCTTCACTCCTGAATCCTGCAGGTGATTGCTGCTCAGGTCCAGCTCAGTCAGATGAGAGTTTGATGATTGTAGAGCAGAAGACACTGTTTTACAGCATGTTTCATCAAAACCACAGCCATCAAATCTGCCAAAACAGGTTTCAGCCTAATTATTTTCTGATGTTCAGTTTCTGCAAAAACCCACCATACTCTCCATAATAACTATTTCACATAGTATTCTAACATTTAATTGTTTAGTGATGTAGAATAAAATGTTTCATTAACCTGTTGAGCAATATTTTTCATTCTGTGCCCCTGGGAGTACGGCCCCACATCTGGCATATAGAACGTTCGGTGACATCGCATGACTGACAAATTCAAACTGAGCTTTTGCGTGTTTGCTGGCGCTGAGCCAGAGAGAGACGTAAATCTGACGTAAGACTGTAAATCTGACTGATGGGACTCTCTGAACTGCAGCATGAACAAACATGGAGGCCTCTCTCATGTTACAGATCATGATCATTTATAAAGGTGTTTAATTGACAAAACATGTACACATATTGTTCATGACATTGTAAGCAGGTTTGTGAAAATTTTAAATAAAAATGGAAAAACAAAATAAAATCGATCAATCCGTCATGCAGCGTTATTGTAAACAGCAAGGACAAACGTTCTAAAATAACAGTAATTTTAAACTCGCCACTGAAAGGGTTAAACTGTGTCAGTGAAATTACTCACAGGGCTTTTCTGCAGCATCTCACAGCTGGAATGAGTTTTGTGTAGTTTGACGACGACGTGAACCTCTTTGGGCTGAAATCATCCAGCACCTTCTCTGATATCAGCAGTATGTAGGACAACACTGTGCACATTGAAGAAGAGAGCTCTCTTCCTGGATGTTCATCTGAACTGAGGTAACTCTGGATTACCTCATATAGTGAATGATCTTTGAGCTCAAGTAAGCAGTAGAATAGGTTAACTGAAGTTTCATCTGAGATATTCATGTCTTGTACTTGTTTAATGTATTCTGTTGCTTGTCTGATGCTCTCTGTGGTGTCTTTGGTGCGTTTGACCAGGCCTTTGAGCAGGTTTTGATTGGATTCCAATGAAATTCCCATCAGAAACCGCAGGAACAAATCCAGATGTCCTCTTTGACTCTGCATTGCTTTATCAATGGCTCTCTTTGTTAAGTCATGAAATTTGACTTTTCTAAAAAAGGATTTAAGCTTTTGTACGGTTGTACTTTGTGAATCTTTAAAGAAAAACCAAAGCTCTTTGTTGTTCTTGTTCAGGTAGCAGATGAACACGTGCACTGCAGCAAGAAACTCTTGAACACTCAGATGCACAAAGCAGTAGACCTTTGTCTTATACAGTCCGACTTCCTTCCTAAATATCTCAGCGATCATTCCTGTGAACTCAGTGTCTTTGCTCACATCAATACCACATGCTTTTAGATCTTCCTCATAGAACACCATGTTTTCCTTCTTTAGGTGTTTAAATGCTAGCTTGGCTAACTTCAAAATCATCTTTCTGTTTAATTGTAAGTGCTTTGTACATTCTCTTTCTTGTTGTTCACCATATTTCTGGCTCTTCATGTTCATCTGTATCCGTAGGAAGTGAATGTACATTTCAGTGAGTGTTGTACTGATGATCTCTGCATTGTTCTCAGAGAGAATATCCTGAAGTACTGTGGCTGTGATCCAGCAGAACACAGGAATGTGGCACATGATGTAAAGACTACGAGACGTCTTAATGTGTGAGATGATTCTGGAGGCCTGACTCTCATCTTTGAATCTCTTTCTGAAGTACTCCTCCTTCTGTTGGTCAGTGAATCCTCGCACCTCTGTGAACAAACCTACATACTGAGGAGGGATCTGATTGGCTGCTGCTGGTCGTGATGTCACCCAGACAAGAGCTGATGGAAGCAGAGTCCCTTTGACCAGACTTGTAAACAGCACATCTACAGATGATCTTTCCTCAACAGTGTTCAATGTTTCACTTTTAAAGTTCAATGGTAATCGACTTTCATCAAGTCCATCAAATATAAATGCTAGCTTACATCTCTTATATAACTTTGATTTTTCCAGGTCCTCAAATGTATGATAAAATTTCAGAAGAAACTCATGGAAATTTACCTCTCTTTCCTTAATTACATTAATCTCTCTAAATGAAAGTAGGAACACACAGTCTATATCCTGATTGGTGATTCCTTCTGCCCAGTCCAGGATAAACTTGTGTACAGAGACAGTTTTTCCAATGCCAGCGACTCCTTTGGTCAGCACAATCTTCTCCTCGTTGTTTTTCCTCAGTTCAGTAAATATATCATTACATTTGATTGGTTTATCCTGTGTTTTTTTATTATTGAAAGCATCATCAATCTTCATAATCTCATGTTCCTGATTGACATCTTTCATATCTCCCTCTGTGATGAACAGTTCTGTGTAAACAGCCTTGAGATCTGTGTCAGTTTCTTTGTTGCCCTCAAAAATATATTTTGCCTTTCTCTTCATGATGTTCTTGTGAGTTTTCAAGAAGTTTTGCAACTCTAAATAAAAGTGAAATAAGAAACAAAAAGCTGAAGAAATTTGGCATGTATTTTTGTCTGATTTAGACAGATTAAATTCATATTGCTTGAAAACAGCAGTCTATCCCTAACAAATTTGGTTTCAATGTTATAATTTCTGAATGTCTATGTTCTTTCCAGATCACTTGTTGTGTTGAGTGAGATCATCCTTATGGTACGTTCACACCAGATGCGACTTGCGCAAATAGATCGCACTATTCGCGTGTAATTGGACACTTGAAAAGTTTGAGTTTACTCGCTTCATTTGCAGATGAAACTTCGCGTCATGAGAGGGGCTTCTGCCAGGCGCTCCCAGTCTCTGTGGTGGTTAGGCATGAGGTAAAATTTGTTTTGTGTATATCTAATAGGCAAACTAGTATTTATTTCCTTTTCATTCCCATTTCTATTAAAGTACCTCTTTAATGCTCCTCTACATACAGCAACGATTATTTTGTCCTCCATAGTTTCGGAATTCTGTTTGCTAGTAATCACGTCACTACTAGAGTAGCTCCTGATTGGTTAACGCTAATCACGTCTTTGCATTGACTTAACATGTAAATCATTAGCGCTTAATGCTTAATTTGCGTCTGGTGTGAACGCAGCATTAGACCATGCTGTTCAGTCTTTCCAAAAACTGATGAATGTTTTCCACATCATCTAGCACATCAAGCAGAATTGTGTGTGTTAAGTGTGATTGTAATCAAGTCTCAATGATACAAAATGGTGACAGTGCCACCACTTGGTCAACTTTAATAAACAGTTTGATCACATTATAGGGTGTTTGATTAAGGCTTTTAGATCATTGTAAACTGGGTATCTGTGCACTGTAAAAAAAAAAAAAAAAATCCATAAAATTTATGGTACAAAATTGGGAGCTGTAGTTCCCAGAATGTAACAGCACAATTTCATTAACTGATATAATGTTAATATACCAGCCTATTAAAGTCCTGAAATCTCTTTTGTATCTTTGAAATACATTGATAAGTACCAAATACAGGTGGTGATGAGAGTCACATGATGAACCAAAGCCCATCACAAGCAGCTTTTAAATATGAACATATATAGAAAGAGCTCAGTGTCATTCACGCAAACACTAAACATTAAACCAAATTTTGCCTATAAGATATACAGACAAAACTAATTTTACCAAATGAAGCGAGTAAACTTAAAATGTACAAGTGTCCAATTACACTTGAGTAGTGCGATTTATTTATGCAAGTCGCTTCTGGTGTGAACGTACCATTCTAGTAAACACTTCATAGAATTTTGATTTCACTTCATTGGTTTCCGGTCAAATATAGAATTGATTTTAAAATCTTGCTATTTGTATTTGAGTCTTTGCAGAACCAAAGAACAAATACATTTAAGACAAAGAAATCACTTGATTTTCTGTCAGAGGACATCGCAGTCTCAATGGACTTAATCAAAAAATTGGAAATTATGGAATAAAAGGGGTTGTACTTGACTGGATAAAAAGTTACATAAGTGACAGACATCAGTTTGTACAAAGTAGGGAATATAGATTAGAGTGTTTAGATATTACATGTGGAATCCCACAAGGGTTGATTTTGGGGTGATTATCAATCACAAAATCAGCTGGAAACCCGTCATTAATTATGTGAGAGAAAAAGTAAAACAATGTATTGGAGTAATGGGGAAAGCAAGGCATACATTGAATAAGAAAGCTCTTTATATTTTTTATATTTTACTTGTACTGCCATATTTAAATTATTGTGTTGATGTATGGGGCAACACCTATAATAATATTGTGGGTATTGTGGAATAGAATAAATGATTATATCAGAGAAATTGTAAATATACTGCAATTTAAAGAGAAGGTTTAAAAGATTTACAGATTTGGGGGGTGAAGGTGTGAATTTATATGTTGTTGTTCATGCTGATTGTATGTCTGTTATCTTAATAGAAAGAAAAAGTAGGACGCAAAGTGGAAAAGTGTTCAATCCAACCTTTTCTTTCTATTAATTTTACTTTGTTTCATGCTCACACATTTATTGTTATATTTTCTTTCCATTTACAGACAGTGATTTGTATTTACTCCAGTTATGTTGTGAATTACCTCCAACAGGGACAGATGTCTTCATATTGCCTTCAGTCTGAGCTATGAGAGACAAAAAGAGAGAATACCTCATTGGGAAACATTTATCACAAACACATCAGCAGAGCAAAGAGAAAAAGAGGTTTAAGTCAAACTTTTACATTGTTAAATATTCAATCACGCTACAGTCACAGTGAATTAAATGTTACCTTGCTTGTGTTCGTTCTCCAACTGTTCAGCCAGATCATTTTGGTTCATCTTTCTCAGTATGTCCACCATGACCTTCACAGCTTCTTCTGATCCAAAACGCACCACCATCTTATCTACTGTGTCAAATCTATCTGCCTTCTCCATTTCAGACTTTGTTATAAGCTTATGATAAGCATTCATTAAGCGCCAATGAAACTCCTTCAGTTCAGCTTTTTCCAGCTCCTTCAGTGAGTCCACGAGCAGCTCTTTAACAGATGCCATCGTCCTTCATCAACTCACGGCTGCAAGTCAAGAAAAAATCAAGATCTAATGAACTTCCACTCTTTAACATGTGGAACCGTTCCACACTGAAGTCAGAGATGGGCACAAATACATCAAAATGTATTTTAAATTTAAATCAGATATAAATCTGAATATTGTAAAATTGGTTTTGTAAAAGCTGTCAAAAATAATATCAGTTCTGTAATTGGTTTAGTTGGCAGTAAAAAAACAAAAAAAAAACAAAAGAAAAAACACTGTGATTCTCGCAATGCAACCAAACACAGAGACGCAATGCAAATAGCATGGGCCACAACAGAAGAGAATCCATCTGAGAGTAACTCTACCTTACATAGCATTAAAATAATGTTTTACAGTTAAGTGTGTAATTCATCAGATTAGTCTAATAATATTCAAAAGACCGTATGATCAGGTTGTTAAAATAAGCACAAAAAACTTGACTTTCTGTAAAGCTCTAAATGGATTGGGGCACATGAACCAGGATCACAAAACCCAGATGCTACTGGGACAATTTATGTCCATTTCTGATTTTTGGTTGTTTGTATTGTCATATTGCAGTATTTTACTTGGTAGTGTTTTAATTCTCCTATTTTTGGACCAAAACAAAAAACAAACAAAAAAACACAGAATCTCTTGCTATACAATTTGCAACTAGATGGATGTCCTGTTACTTCCTCTAGAGCTAGAAATGTTGGTGTTATATTAGACAGCAAGTTGACTTCCCATTATTGTTTCCCATGTTACAAAAACAAAATTCTTCCATCTTAGAAACTAAACCTACGAAACATGCAGAAAAACTAGTTAATGCATTCATGGACTATAGTAAAGCACTGCTAGCTGGCTTTTGTAGTACCTACAGCAAAAGTAGCAAGTAGCTACCCCCAAATAGCCTGGAATAGCCTTCCTGATAACACTTGGGGTTCAGACTCGCTCTCTCTGTTTAAATCTTGATTAAAGACACATTTCTTTAGCTACGTATTTATATAATGCATCTCATAATTTTCATGTAAACCATATTTGTCCATTTTAAATCATGTTTCTTCAGTGTTCCATGATTAAGTTAGTATTTAATGTTTACTTACATTAAGGAAGTGTATTTCTGCTCCACAGCCGAATGCTCAGTTACTAGACAAGCTCTCAAAATGTCCTTTATTTCCCATTAGGTTCATGTAAATTCCCACATCAGCAAATAAATAATAAAAGTTTGATGATCGTTTTTTCAAAATAAAAAAACATATGGTCAAGTGTAAGCACTTCACTTACAACACAACTTCTGCTTTCACTTCTTTTTTTTTACCAAGGTTGCCAAATATCTGGAAAAACAACACTTCATCATCATAGTTTCTACACAGTTTGGTTGTGAAAGTGTTTATGAATCGCTTTTTTTCAGAAATTTGACATATTACACTATAACATTTTCTCTTGGAGCTGTGAGATGTTTAAATTGATAAAAAAAGAAAAAAAAAATCACATTTTCCACGTTTTCATATATTTTCCCTACTAAAAAAAGTTATTTATATATATATATTTATTTATTTCCTACTAAGTATAGTTCAAACATATAATAATAATATATTTTCTGACAGAACTTGATGTACTGACATCAATTTTAATTTAACTATATTTGGAGTCTTATTAGGCCTAAAATGCATGTTAATTTCACTTTTAATGAGTAATTGTGTATTGTGACTTCAGCACCCAGGTGAAAAAAGAAATAATTTAAATTGTGCTTTTTTTTAGACAGAGCAACTTAATATATTCAAATTACACTATACTAAGTGCATATTAAATGCATTATTTTGGAACAACTTTAAGTATATTAAGTGTATTTTAAGATATATTTATGTTTAACAAATAAATATATTTGCAATATATAAAATGCATTGAAATTGTGCTAAAATGGACCGATTTTAAGTATATTTAGTGCAATTTAAGTGTTTTTCTAAGTGTAAATACATTTAAAATGTACTTTTAATACTTCATGTACTTCAAATAAATTTAAATTGTATTATAGTTAATTTGAAATGCATTAGCATTTCACTAGTAGATTTGTAACCATTTGCAAACACAAACTTTAATTCCAAAGGAAGCAAAGTACTTGAACAAACTAGATCACTGGAACCATGAACATCTTTAACGTCGCCATTCCAGACCAGCAAACACAAGAGAAAAGCACACCACTTAAATACAATCAGACTAAACGAGGTAACAAGGGGGCGTGTGCAGTAGTCCTAGAAACAAAGGGTGGGTGTTTCTCAATGTCAAGGAAGGATCCTGGGAAGCCAGAATTTCGAGGATGCTACGTCATCGACATCCGTCGAAGGACTGTTCCAATGTTGAGGATCCTCGGAATTTCAACCAAGGACTGAGTCCTTCGTTCGAAAAATATCCCATACACAGGAAAGGATGCATAAGTGTAGCCTTCGCGCACTTCGCGCTCTAAAATCACCCACAATCCTATGCGCGCAGCTTTATGAAAATTCAAAGAAATGTCGGACGTTAGCGGAGTCGGAGCGGGGCAATATGCTTTCAAATGTAAGTATATTTACAAATTACAAATTACTTAAAAAACATTTTTGTATTAAAAAGTACATATTACTACCGTCCTGATATTATAAATTATAGAAATTACGTTATTGATAGCTAACTAAACCGGACCTGTCATTTTACAATTATTAGCCGTCACCGGCATTTCTTTAGTAATAACTAACTTAGTTAAGTTGTCCAGAGTAATTTAACGTTAATATTATACATTTCACGGCGTTGTTCATATACTTCTCGTCTTTTTTAACAGGGACCAAGGAACAAACGGAGGCGTTCATTCGTCTCCGTGCAGAAAACAAACACCTGTTTACCGGGGGAAGAGATACCGCGGCAAACGGATATCGGTTAGAAGTAAATGATTTAATGTTCAAAAGTGATAGCTGTGTATTAATCTTTAAATTTTTTTATTTCTCCCCCCGTCATTCACATGTAGGCTTATTTTGGAGAAGATGGGGCTCGGAGGGAGGGTTTCCCACGCCCAGGCCAAAAAAAAGTGGGACAATTTAAAAACAAAGTACAAGGTGGGAGACAAGTATGGAAATAATTGTTTATCCACATTTTAATGTAACTTGTGATTTTTTTTTTTAAGTAAGACTTGAATGTTAATCTGACAGACTTGGGCTTGCTCCCAGTAAGTATATGCAGTGTAGTGTACAATACACTACCATTCAAAAGTTTGGGGTCAGTGAGAATTTTATGTAGATTTTTTTCGGAGTAAAGAATTGAATGGTTTTATTTATCAAGGAATAATTAATTTGATCAAAAGTCTAATTTGACAGTAAAGACATTTATAATGTTACAAAAGATTCTATTTCAAATAAATGCTGTTCTTTTGAACTTCCTATTCATCAAAGAATCCTGTGGAAAAAAAACTGTACAACTGACAAACCAACAACTGTTTTTAACATTGATAATCATAAATGTTTCTTGAGCATCAAATCCTCACATTATACTGATTTGTGAAGGATCATGTGACACTGAAAACTGGTGATGCTGAAAATTCAGCTTTGATAACAGGAATAAATTACACTTTACTGTATATTCACATAGAAAAGAGCTGATTTACACTGTAATAATAATTAATACTATAACAGATTTTGTAGTATTTTTAATCAAATAAGCGCAGCCATGGTTATCAGAAGAGAATTCTTTTAAAAACATTTAAAATCATACTGACCCCAAACTTTTGAACAGTAGAGTACAGCATCAAAACTGTTTGGTCTTCTGTTTAGGAATGTAAGTGTCCTGCCACAGGTCAAGGGACAGAGGATGGCAAGGCGACAGCAGGAAATTGCCCCTGGTTTGCCCTCATGGACAAGGCATTAGGGCAGTCTGCAGCAGTCTCGCCCCCTTGTCTTATTGCCTCGATCCAAGAGGAAAAACCAGGGCCAAGCACTACACAGAGGTAGATGAAGGGAGAGAGGAGGAGGAGGAGGAGGAGGAGAGAAAGCAGCAAAGAGAGAGCAGGGCACAGAGGAGAGAAGAGGAGAAGGGAGCGAGAGGATCCAATCCTACAGCTACTGAAGGAAGATATTAAATACCAGAGGGAGGCAGATGAGAGGAGCGAAGCAGCAAAAAAAGATGCACCTGAAGCGGATTTCATCATTCCAAATGATTGAGCGACCTTTGGAATGATGGTAGTTGAACCTTTGCTCTGCCATGCCTCTCACTGGCCTCTTATATGGTGTGATAAGGGACAGGGGTTCACTGTCAGCTAGGAGAAAATACCCAGGTGGAGGGTAAGTCCCCCTAGTGTTTGTGAAACCGGGCCTTAATCACAAGACATAACACTGCAACAGGGGAAGGAGGAGGGGATGTAGAAATAGTCCAATGTAGGCAAACAGCCATCCGGTCCTGCAGCTGCAGAGAGCGCTGGTCACAGAC
>JAUCMT010000088.1:14639625-14650788 GCA_032357475.1 Enteromius thamalakanensis
GTTTAGGTCATTCGTACAAATTCATACGAATTGGCATCTCGTAAAATACGTACGACTTAGAATAAATCGTATGAATTCGTACGAGTGAGGTCGTACAAATTCGTACGAATAAGCCACCTCGTAAAATACGTACAAATTGCCGTGGGATCAGGTAGGTGTTTAAGGTTCCTCATGGAATCATAGATACCAATAAAAAACTTTATTTTAAAAGTGTATATTGGAATGTGTGACAAGCATTTTAAAAATATATAGAACCATTACCACTATAAGAAATCTTTTATGTTTGTTGAAGGTTCTTCATGGAACTATAGATGCAGATAAAGAACCTCTATTTTTATATGATATATTGGATCATGTAAGAACAGTTCAATAATCTAATGAACATTTTGTGGAATGGAAAGGCTGAATTATGGACATTAAAAAGCTTAGATTGCACTAAAGAACTTTTATTCTTGAGAGTGTGCAGCTAGAACATAAACAGAACATAGATAACATAGCAAATGTTTAATCTGAGAAATTTGACAATTTTACGCACAAAATTAGCTAATTTCAAATTTGATGCCTGCTACAAATAGTTGGGACAGAGGTAACGAACTATCATTTTTGATTGGTAGTTTGCGGCCCGGGACAAAGTTGTCTGCAGTTCTGAATGCTGAATGCTACCCCTGATAGTCATGCAGTGTGAAAAGATCTCCTGAATCTTTTCAAAATGTATTGCTATTTCAGCCCTTTGTTGCCCCCATGACAACTTTTTTAAGACCTGTAGAAGGTATCAAATTTGAAATTAGCTCATTTAGTTGATAAGAGTCTACAAGTTTAAACATTTGTTATGTTCTCTATGCTATATTGTAATTAAAATATTGGCTTGTGTGATTTGAAGGTCTTTTAGTTTTCATTTTATTCAAATTTCTAAAACCCATTAGCGTGTGAAAACATTTCAATAATCTAATGAAACTTTTGTGCAATAGAAAAATGTAATGGATGTTGAAGGTGACAATAAAGAACCTTTATCCTTTATAAAAAAGCATGCAGTGGAATAAAGGTACAAAAGCAGTCACTGGGGAGGTACCTTATGCCAATAAAATAAATTATTATTAATATATATTATTATTATTTTTGATAGTTTATATTGGAACATTTATTATAATGTGTAAAAAAATTACACACACACAATAAAAAAAGAATATGAATGAAAACTGGTAAAGGCATCAGATTGGTAAATGTGACCATCAATACCCATCTTTCTGTTATTCAGTGCATGAACCACTTTCAGTCTGAACAGAACACTGTCTTGCGGTGGTAAATTGGGGTGCGGGGATGGTCTAATTGCGGAAAACTCCGGCTAGCTGATTGTGATTTCAGTGTGCCCACAAAGTGTTAAATTACAGGCATCCTCAACCCAAAGCAATGGACCTTTTGATGCTGGTTGCTTGGCAACAACTAATTTAAGCTGGCTTTGTGTGATATGGTACTTTTTTTATTTGGCTGGAAAAAAAGGAAAATTGTTTTGCACATCCGCATCCCTGTGGAGAACTCACAGGGGATTTAGAAAGCCGGAGGGGTTAGAAATTAGCCAGTCTTTAGATATTAAGAGTGTAAAAAAAAAGGAATTTGGAGGACAAGAATGAACAAACTTCCTTAAAAGGCTCAGTGAAAATAGGAAGTGTATTGTAAAGCACTGAGTGTTAGAACTTAGCTGCTTTAAAAACAGCTTTGACTTGCTAATATAATTGAGTAGATACTGAGATAATGGTTGAGTTGAATGACTTCATTCATGTCAGAGGGCCAAGCGCTTATTTAGATAGTCGAGGCAAACTCTGATGCATTTTTGGTTTGTTTTTTCCCAATATCCAAACACAGTTTCTCCCATGCAGCAAGGCTGTGAAGACTGTCATTAAGAGCAGTGCTCTATTGAAATCTAAATTCACTGGAATCATTAGAGGCTTGGACCTCCTTCTTCCTCTCTTGTCATTCATTGGGCAGGAAACCAGATGACTGCTGGGAAATAAACAGCACATCAGTGACTCGGCATTAATGTAAGACAGATAAGAGACTTTCAAGCGTCTTAGAACTATATAATTAGCCATTGCTTTCTTAGCATTTGAATGGGCACTTAAACTTTGAAAGCTCTCATTGTCTTCAGTTACTGCCCTATACTCTTAGCATCAGTTAAGCCTTCCATTCAAGAGGAAATCAAAGGTCCCAACATTAAAATTAAGGACAAGAAGCCTTGCTTTTGTAAATCAAAGACATTTGGCTCTTTTTTGTTTTGTTTTTGCATCCGTTTATTGTTATTTTAATGGATTACTTTCAAAGGTGTCAAAGTGAAGATAACGGAGATGCTGTCTCGTAGCGCACTACGTTTATCCAAATGACAGGAAGACCTGTGTACATACTGTAGTGTGTGGGAACAACTACTGGGGAAATAAAATATCATGGGAGACAATGAAAAGTAGTTTCCATTTATAACAGTTTTTATACAGTTATTTCTTATTAATTAATTTGATTCATACAGTCATAAAATCCTTTCATACCAAGTGACTTAATTCTCTTTAAAGTATGCATTTTAGCAAAATTATGTTCCTTAATGAATAAAAAAGAAAACGTGTAAAGTTCATAGAAACATAGAAAGTTTTAATTTGTTTAAAGTCATGTTGTGTAACCATCAAGTTGAACTTAATATTATTTTTTCAATATAACTTGAATACACGTGAGCATGTGTTAATCATTTTTTTTACATAGATTTTTTTCACATTGATTTTTTTACATAAATATCATGTTATTCATTCATAAATATTCCTACCTAGTTAAAAAACTAAAACATTTATACCATTTTGAAAAGTTTCAATTTGTTGAAAAGTCATGTGGTGTAACCATCACATAAAATGTATTTTTATATTTTCTATATTCCTTGAATACATTTGTTTTTTTTTAAATAGATATATTTTTCATATGACTTTCATTTTAGCCCAAACATCATAACTATTAAAATAATTTTTGTACTTGTTGGTCACACCACATGACTCTGATCTGAACAAATATTCAAAACAACATTAAACAACACAATTTTAAAATGTAAATGACACTGAAGCTTATTCCTAATCTCATAGCTCTGCTTAGATAAATGGATATTGGATAAATGGAAATTGTTATTCAACAAAAATCTCTTTCATTGACTAATAATATTTGAAAAACTGTGTTCAAATTAAATAATATTGAATAAAAGATTATGCCAAACTACGTTATATGTTTTTTGTAGGATATCAGCACATTTGTTCTCCTTGGTATTTCTGACTGTAACTTTAAATAAATAAAACATTTTAATTAAGAAAGTTAAAAACATTTAAGTATATGTTCAAATCTTTGAGTGCAACAAACTGAAGGAGGAAAAATGTGTACTTGTGTATTTTTAAGTGAAAGACCATAAGATAAATTTTGAATTATAGCGGCTTGACCATAATGGCGTATACTGTAGTGCATCGCATC
Organism: Enteromius thamalakanensis; assembly: GCA_032357475.1. Taxonomy (NCBI): domain Eukaryota; kingdom Metazoa; phylum Chordata; class Actinopteri; order Cypriniformes; family Cyprinidae; genus Enteromius; species Enteromius thamalakanensis. The sequence continues at coordinate 14,643,112 of JAUCMT010000088.1, forward strand.
CAACACATGTGATGGGGTGGTCAGTGCAGATAAGCTACACCAGTCCCTTCACTGCCATTCCTCCAGTACCATCTGTGTGCCCCGCTCCGCTGCTACCCGCACCCACACGGCACTAATGATAGAGGACAACTTGTCATTGTGTCCGAATATGACTCCCGTCGCTATTCATCACAACCTCTCGCAGCCCTGCTGTCGTCATAACCAGACACGATTGAGAGTTGCATTTCCCGGGCCGTGGTTTGGCGGACTCAGTGAAGGACTGGATTATTAGGGCCTAATGATGGGGTCAGCTACAGGACAAAATCTGCTTAGAAAGCTGGTGCTCATGTCTCAGACCTGCTGCTGATGGCAGAACTAATCATGTGTGAAAAGCCACCATGTTGTGGTGGCATCGGTGTGATCCTGTATTGCTTTAGGGGCCCACAGGACAGGGGAGCACGAGGAAACGTTAGAAAGCGGATGTCGAAACCTGAATGATACTGAAGCTTGTTAGTAACCTCACCACTATGCTAAATGGATGTTTAGAGTGTTTAAATTAAGGTGTTTCAGCTTATATGCACATTCCACAAGTCTACATTTAGCATGAGATTTAAAAAGAATTGGTAAATAATATTGGATAGTTCACGCGCGAGCAGGTGAGAAGAGATCGAGTGCAAGAATGATCGCGCGCGAGTGCTTGAATTGCGCGCGGATGACATACCAAGAGCGCGCAAGGCTTTGAAATGAGCTTGCGGCCCCGTTTCTTCGCATGTACATCTGTTTTCCTCTCCTCTCACGGAAATTATGACCTGCAGCACTCACTCCACGCCGTAGACACCTCAATTCTTTCGCACGAAAGGGAAACACACTGACGTCACATACGGGGCACGAGGCTACATTGTGCATGTCATGAACCGTCAAACCGTGCGACGCATGCATGTACCGAACCGGGACCAGCGTACCGAACGGTTCGGTTTTTTTTCATGAACCGTGCCACCCCTACTGTCTATATGAGGATTTATTACACACATTTATTCTGACATGCTATGGGTAGAATCTCTTGTCAATTTATTCTGATTCATCAACACAGTTTCACTGATGATCCAACAAAATAAACCCCAATCCCAGGATAAAGCGGCTTAGTGAATGTGGTCTGGACTGTGTGTAAATGTGTCATTGTGTCAGAGACGCTGTAGAAGGACAGAGTTCCTGCACTTTCATCCACATACACTCCTACTCTACTGCTGATGGGCTTAACAGGGGTTTCAATCTCTATGTTATTGTGTTTGAATGAGTAATTTGAAGAAGAGCAGAACAAACTCCAGGTCTGATCATTACGTCCAAAAGCACACTCATCACCCGCACCTTTCCTCTTTATGCTTTTATATGACACTGATAAACGTACCCAATATCTTGCACTCCACTCAATCTCCCAATAACAGCGTCCACACACACTCTCTTTACACAACACCTGCTCATAATGATCAAATCTTTCTGGATGATCAGGATATGACTGAATCTCTTCCACAAATGTCATCTTTCTGTTCTCCTCAGACACAATGAGTTGAGTGTATGCTGTGTTTGGATCCAGTGTGAGGGAACATGCATCTGAACACAAGAACAGAGACATTAATGACAAAAATAACTATGTATGTGCGTGTGTTTGGGAGGGGGGGAGGTATTACAGTTTATGAGGAGACTTCCAATGTCCTCAAAATTCAAAAGGCTTAAAAACAACACCTTTTAGTATTTTTGGAAAATCAAAAAGTTCACAAAGTTTCTGGTAAGGGGTAGGGGTTAGGTATAGGGCAGTAGTTTTTAAACCTGTCCTACAAGCACCCCTGCAGATTGTATGTCTTGTATGATTTAGGTCTTGCAGTCTATACTAACGAGCTGTGTGTCTGATAAGGGAGACATGCAAAATGTACAGGACAGGGGTGCTTGTAGGACAATACAACATATAGTACAGTATAAAAACCATTACGCCTATGGAGAGTGTAATATGTGTGTGTGTGTGTGTGTGTGTTTGTAGACTTACATTTTTTGTGTCCTGCAGTAATCCTTGATTCTTCTCCATAATCCAAACTTTAACACACATGGACACACAGAGAGAGCAACAATCAGTTAGTGAACTATGCAGCTGTCAACCCTGCTTAAAAAACAGCTAACAGCTGGTTATAGCTAGTTTAAGCTGGAAATAGATGGTTTTAGCTGGTCTCCCAGCCTGGCCAGGCTGGTTTTAGCTGGTCATTCCAGCTGGTCTCCCAGCTTAAACCAGCTAAGACCAGCCTGGCAAGCTAGAAATGTGGCCAAAACCCCTCTACAATCTGCTTGCTGTCCAGCTTAATCCGGCCTAAGACCAGGCTGTTCTTCCAGTTAAAACCAGCCAACCATCCTAAACTGGTTTTAGATTTTTTTTTTCTGCAGGAAAAGTTTCTGGGGTGGTTTCTAGATATTTGCTAAGATACTTCTGGTGATCTGCCCTCAACTAGTTGTATGCTGTCCACCATTTTCTCTGTGCTTGAGCAGCTGTAGCAACATCTCATAAGCAATGCAGATGTTTTGAAGTTGGGCATAAAAGTGAGTTTAAAAGTCTCTATCAGTGAAAGAGGAAAACATGTACAAGTTGTAAAGTTACTTTATAAAGTTGAAAGTATATCACTAAAACACTATAACATTTAACTAAGTAAAGTATAAGTAAGTATAACTAAGTAAAACATTTAAAAATATAAACTTATATGTAGTCATGTTTACAAAAAAATGATTCTAAAACTTATTTATACTGCATATTACTTATGTTTATATTAAAAATAAAACAAAAACTTTTAATACTATTAAATTGGCTCTCCATGATCAACGTTCCGCACAGTCAGGCGTGTTTGATTAAGGTTGAAGCAAAACTCCACAGGGCTGCAGCTCTCTAGGACTGACGATTGCCACTCCTGTCCTAGGCTCTTGCAGACATGCCCAGATACTGTACAATGAAAAGCTTAAATAATAAAATCTAAAAACTCTTCCAGTTTCACATACTTGAGTTTGTTTAGGAGGTAGTTTGGGTCATTCAGTTTTTCAGAGAGCAGTTTGACTCCTGAAGCTCCTGGGTGATTGTAGCTCAGATCCAGCTCTCTCAGGTGTGAGGGGTTTGAAATCAGAGCTGAAGACACGAAACGACAACCTTCCTCTGTCACCATACAGCCAGACAACCTACATAAACATATAGCAACAGTTCACATCACATTAGTTTGTGTTTATTATGTTTTGTATTGAACTGATTATTGAAAAACAATTGTTAAAAAAAAAAGAAGAGTATTATTAGTAGTAAACAAATATCCCCCGAAATCGTTGGACATTATACATTTTGCAGTTAAATGCAAAAGTAAATAAGGCATTAGATCTCTCACACAAACAATAGTGGCACAAAAGTGTTCCTGAAATTTAATGTCAACAAAGTAGAGAAAGAATATAAAAACAATATTTATTGTTTATTTCGTACCTCCTATGGTTACTTTGACCAACAGTTAGGAGAAGTGTTTGAATATCTTGCTGGGGGCAAGTATATATATATCGACACAATTACTTAATTTATCTCAAGGAAACCATACTGCTGTAGAATATGCTATCGAATTTAGAACACTCGCTGCCCAAAGCGGTTGGAACGATATCCCTTTGAAGGCTGTGTTTCAACAATGTTTGAACTGGCTTGCAAGGGTGAAAATCGTTAATTTATGGAATTTGTGACTCTCGCTATCAAGATTGATAGCCTTATCTGGAATGTTTCTAAGAGGGAGAGTGTCACACAATCGCAGGCCAGTGTTCACACTACGCACCAACCTTATCAAATTCCTCTTCCCACGCCACTGCCCAGCTCAGAGCCCATGCAACTGGGTTTATCAAGATTAAATAAAAAGGGAAACTTGATGACGCCATCTCAACTTATGCTACTACTGCGGTGAAACAGGCCACCACCTGGGTGAGTGTTGAACAATTTTCTGTACTTCCTACTCAATCATTGACTCTTCCTTTTCGGCTAGCTATTGAAAGTACTCTCATTGATTTAACAGCACTGATCGACTCCCGAGCTGCTCTGAATTTCATCCACAAAGACATTGTAAATAACTACAACCTTACCATCCAACCATGTGGGCCGCCCATCAAGATCAATGCAGTTAACAATACACCCATTGGAGATCAACCAGCACAGTCACTTTATTCCAAATTGGATTATTTCATCAAAAGGCCATCTCATTCTATGTCACTGATTCTTGGAGGGATGAAATCATTCTTGGTCACCCCTGGTTATCTGTTCACATCCCAGCTTTGTCCTGGCATTATGGTGCGCTAACCCATTTGTCTAATTTCTGTAAAACCCACTGCATGCACTCCACCATAACTAAACACTGTTTAATGACAAGCATTGAAAGCCCAACTCCTACTCAAACCTTTGAAATCCCCTCCTGTTATGAAGAATTCTGTGAAGTTTTTAGCAAGAGTAAAGCCACTCAGTTACCACCTCATCGTCCAGGGGACTGTGCTATTGACTTGTTGCCCAACACCATGCCTCCTAAAAATAAAGTCTACCATATATCACGTAACAAGACTCAAGCAGTGGAAAAGAACATAGAGGAAGCCATGAATTCTGGATTTATTTTGTCCCTCCATCTCCCCAGCTGCTGCTGGTTTTTTCTTTGTGGAAATAGAAGAAATATGGAGGCTTATGACCATGTATTGTCTATCGCAGATTGAACAATGTGACTGTAAAATTCTGCTACCCCCTTCCTCTGGTTCCCTAAGCACTTGAATAATTGCGTGAGGCCAAGATCTACATAAAGTTAGACCTCAGAAGTCTGTACAACCTGATCAGGATTCGGGAAGGGGATGAATGGAAAACTGCCTTTCTCACCACTAGGGGGCACTATGAGTATCAGGTTATGCCTTATGGACTTGCCAATGCCCCAGCAGTTTTCCAATCTTTCATCAATTTTATCTTTCATGATTTATTGAATCAGTGCGTGGTGGCATACATCAATGACATCTTAATTTCCTTAGACTGAACCTGAACACATTCAAAACATCAAGTGTACTTTCCTGCCTGCTGGAAAACCAGAAATTTCTCAAGGCAGAAAAATGTGAGTTTCATGTCAAGCAGACCTCCTTCCTGGGATATAATATCAGTCATCAAGGTGTCAAGATGGATGGCCCACTACAGTAAAAGAACTTCAGAGATTTGTCTCATTTGTCCATAGACTTCATCACAGACTTACCAATTTCCACTGGTTTCAATGCCATACTAGTAATTATTGATCGATTCTCTAAAACCTGTCAACTGTTTCCCCTCAAGGGTATATAAATATAAATGATATGCGATATAAACGATACAAAATTGGCCTACTAAAGAGATTCTAATTCTATTGCACTATCGCGATAATGCATGTTTGATGACACAATCTACCCATGAAATTTAGAGCAACGAGCTGCAGCCTTCTGCAACGCATCATCTTGAATAAACTTGGCTGAAAGTTTCAGCGAAACAGAGGAGCTTGTGAAAAGACTGGTGCAACAACTGTTATTTGGACGTGGTTTGGCTTTAAGCCGTTGGCTCGTTTCGGCACGGCTCAGTTCAGCTCGGTTTGCTCTTCCACTGCAGTTTAGTACAGCTTTAGAGTGGGCGGTATTATTCACATGTCGTTATAGTTGCGCTGCCTCTACTGCCGTGACATCCTCGTAAAGGCGGCACACACAAACAATGTGTACAAAGAGTACAAAGAGTATTTTTCATTCCGCGTCACCCCATCAAGCTTTCGCTGGATCCGCTCCTCAATTCAATGAGAGGAACGTCTGTACTTCCTCAATAGACCACGAAACAGCCATTTTTGGTTGATACAAAAAGGCGCGTTTCTTCCAACAAAACCGTTGCGTCTGATCCTTCGCTGGCTGTGCTGATTTAAATCTAGCGGGTCTGTTGTGTCTCGTGTGGCAAGTTCAGTGACGCAGTAATAACGATTCTCTGGCTAATCAGTGACCAGCAGAGTTTACACGTCATGTTTTGGTAACGGTACGGCTCGCTTGGAACCTCGACTGAGGTGGTACTAAAAAAAAGGAGGGCTACAGTCCCCAAGGCTACAAAGCCACTATGGAGGCAATCTGTGACTCTGGCCCCTAACAGTCTCCAAGGCACCAAGCCCCCTTATAAGTAATGTCTGTGTTGTGTATGTGTTGTGTTCCCTTGCTCCATGAGTTTGACCGTATTTGGTAGTTTCTGTCCCTGTTTTGTTTGTATTTAATTGAGTTTAATTTGGTTCCAGACGCGTTTCCCCATGTGTTTTGAATTGTTTGATTAAAAGTAAAAAAAAAATAATTTATTTGCAAATCTCTGGCTCATATGCTCTCTTGGCGGGTTCATTGTGACAGCATATAATTAAACATTTCTATAATTACATCACAAAAAGGTCTAAGTAGGCACACCGCAGCTCTAAAAGTAAAAAAGCCTTTAATTATGTTGTCATCACAGGTGAGATACAATGCATATCTACAGACATTTGTATAAATATGAAATAAAAAGTACAAATGTGTTTTTTTAAAAAGCAGATTTATTTACATGTATTATTGCAGCATTTTGTTAATTATTTTAGAGAAAACATTTACCTCAGCATTTCCAGCTGACAGGTTGGACTCTTCAGTCCTTCACAAAGAAGCTTCACTCCTGAATCCTGCAAGTCATTGTTACTTAGGTCCAGCTCTCTCAGAACAGAGTTTGAGGATTGTAAAAATGATGTTAAACTTTCACAAGACGGAGCAGTGAGGTTACATATGGAAAATCTGAACAAGAAAAACACATTAATTGCAAACAGAACAAATCCTAGCTTTGTTTTTTTAGTAATTAATTTGGGAGCAAAAAGACAAAGAAACAAACAAAAAAAAAAACGGTCAAGTATTTAAAACTCAAACCTCAATATCTCCAGCTGACAGTTTGGATTCTTCAGTCCATTGGAAAGAAGCTTCACTCCTGAATCCTGAAGGTCATTGTTACTCAGATCCAGTTCTCTCAGGACAGAGTTTGAGGATTGTAAAACTGAAGATAAGCTTTTACAGGATCGAGCAGTGAGATTACACCCACACAGCCTGTAAATATTAATGTGAATTTATCAGATATATAATAAAGTTTATAATCTGTTGTACATTTTTTGTGTTAAATACAGTGTAATTAGACTTTCATAAAAAGTATAAGTTTAAAATAATAAGTATACAACATAGCACTAAATCATTTCAAAAATATTATAGTTTATTAGTTGTGTCAGGGCCTGTCACAGTGTCTTCCAGGTATCAACTCCTAAGGGTTACATTCATAACAAATGGTTTATGAATCAAACTGATCCCTTTCAACTTACTGACTCAATGATCTGGTCACAGCAGTTGTCAAGTTATCAACACAATGAATCTGTCCTACTGAAGTGAAGCAAGAACAAAGAGCAATGTGTTCCTCATAGCAAAGGATTTTACTGATGAAGCTAAAATAAAGCTATTCTAATAATCAATTTAATGAGAAAAAATAATGTTCTTTTAACCCTTTCACACGTGAGTTTAAAATATTCTATCTGAGCCTCCAGAGTGAGTTTTTTTAAGCGACCGTTATTTTGGAACGTTTAGCTTTATTGTTTCCATGGCGACGCGTCATACTTGTCACGTGATGCCCCGCAGTCA
>JAUCMT010000088.1:14674027-14684107 GCA_032357475.1 Enteromius thamalakanensis
CAAAAACACAAACGCTGTTCCGAGTATGATCACATGATCACTATCGTCTTCTTTCCTATTGGCTGTCGCTTCCGAAATTCGCTCTTCATTTGCATAAAGTTGAGAGATTCTGAACTTTGTCGCGTCGCTGGACACACCCACATCCGGCCGCCAACGGTCTCTGACGGCCGCTGTCGCTCTTGTCGCCGGATATCGCCTGCTCTCCATTGAAATTAATGGGATCGCGTCGCTTTGTCGCTGCGTGTCGCTGCTAGTGTGAACGGGGCTTAAGTCGGTAAGCCATCATCCAGCGTATCTCAAACTCAAGATTTGCTTTGTTCCTGAAGTCTTTCTACAGTCATGGCGCATAACAGGCTTCCCTCCGATACCCCTGAATGAGTTCTTGGATTCTCTTGTATGTAAAACTCATACAACACGTAACATTCAAACAGGTCCCTTGAGTTAATCTTCATGCGGTACCTAAGGATACCTTTTCGGTTATAACTTCTCTTTAGTGTGAATTCTCATATGAACCTCAAGGTATCGTTTTTGCCTGAAACTCTTCTCACACTGAGAGCATGTGTGAGCCTTCTCCTCAGTGTGAATTTTCATGTGCCTGTTAAGACTTCCTCTATGAGTAAAACAGTTTCCACACTGTTGGCAGGTAAAATATTTCTCCATTTGCTTGTGGGCATTAAGGCAGGTGAGGGGTTTCTTTCCAGTGTGGACCCTCTTATGGTAATTAAGTGTTCCAAGTTGACTGAAACCTTTTCCGCACTGTTTGCAGGTGAAAGGTCGCTCTCCGGTATGAATTCTCATATGGTGAATAAGGTTTCCATTTTGACTGAAACTCTTTCCACACTGTTTGCAGGTGAAAGGCTTCTCTCCGGTGTGAATCCTCACGTGAGATTCGAGATTTACATGTTGACTGAAACTCTTTCCACACCACTGGCAGACGAAAGGCTTCTCTCCAGTGTGAACTCGCATGTGGACTTTAAGGTTTCCATGAAAACTGAATTTCTTTCCACATTGTTTGCAGGTGTAAGGTTTCTCTCCAGTGTGAACACGCATGTGCTTGGTAAGGCTACCTTTATATATAAAAGAGTTTCCACACCGTTTACAGGTAAAAGGGCTGTCAGGGTTTCCATTCTGATTGGAACTCTTTCTACAGTGACGAGATCTGTTAGGCTTCTCTCGATTGTGAATTTTCGAATGCCTGTTAAGTTTTCCTTGTTGATTGAAAGTCTTTCCACACTGAAAGCAAGTGAAATAATCCCTGGTTCCTTTCTTTTGAGCTTTTTTAAGTATGGATGTATTTTCAGACTGTAAGGAACAAAGCGTTTTTTTTCCAGTAATGAAATCATGACGATTCTCATTCTGATCTTTCTCCTCAGTTTCATCAAGGACGTCCCTCTCCTCTTTCAGTCCCATTAGGTCTAAGGTGGAAAAACAAACCAAACAAGTTAACCCAAGCACCCAAGGGTGGCACATGCAGAATAGTATTGTTGTGCCCACTTCCTGAAAAACTAAACAAAATACACATACAAGTAGTCAAAATAGAATAGAAATATATAAAAGTAAAAATTTAGTTAAATTAAATTAAATTACAATTTGGTTATCTATGAATTACAATTGTAGCTTAAGACTGTTACCTGTGGCTATAATATTATTAAGACAGTAGTTGATTTTTAAGTCTCAAGCAATATAAATAAATTAAGTAGTTATAATACGATAAAACCATTGTTTATTTTGGTAAGAGTTGCGATGTTTACATTTAAATTTAAATGAAATGTTTAGTCAATATTTAACAAAAATGTGATCGTCACGTGTAACAGCAGCAATTTTCAGCCCTTAGCAGGCATTTGTAATGGTGTTAATTATTTATTTTGTATTTTATTTATTTATTATTTTAATTTTTTATTTATTGGAAAAATTTCATATTATTTGATTTATAACAAATGCCCTATATACGAAGAACAAACTGAGACAACATAATTTCAAACTAAATCAGGCTGAAATTATATTAGTTTTGAGTTATATGTTTTAATTGTATTATTAGTGTTGGGGGGGTCAGTTTATATTATGACACTTAGACATTTGATATAGTGCTATTAGAAAATACATAGACGTTTATATAAAGAAGGAAAAGCCTGTATGTGTACAATGTAGACTGCATTTTAATCTTTGTTTTACATAAATTTCAACTTCATGGACAGACTGTAAAGCTGCCAGATGCGTGATATCACAAACAAATGTCTAGTCAGAAGACGACGCTGAGCAACTTCAATGCATTCCAGGCTTGTGAACAGTCAGAACACTTAACCGAATACACCTCTACATACTGGAATAAGTAGTTAACTAAAGGAAAAGCTAAACCGGTTTAGTTATGTTGGTAGGGTCGCTCCTCTTGCAGCTAGCTACTCCCTGACACTGCAAGTACATATACTTGCACATACTGCAGAATCAGAATATCTGATACATAATTATGTACTGAACATTTTTGTGAATATTAACCAAAAAAAAGGAAAAACTAATTAAAATACATCTGTTAAATAAGTTTTTCATGCCTGACTGAGGTTGAGTTTACGCTACAGGATGCATTGATGCCCAATTCTGATTTGTTGGCTATATACGATTTTTTTTTTGGTGTCCGTCTACACGTTTTTTTCAATTGTGACCCATATCATATATTCATACGACGGTGTTTTAGTGCCACCAAAAAAAAATCTACAACTACGAGAATAAAGTCGAAACTACGACATTAAAGTCTAAGTATAATATTTAGTATAGTGCACTTGTAAATGACCCGGATTGAGAGAAGGCCATGGAATTTATGCATATTTGAATATTGTTGCGTCCGAGCGGCCTCTTGATGTTACTGGGATGAGATATAAAAACTCGAGTAAACCGCTTAATATCAAGAATACCCAGCTATCACAATAATCTATTATAAAACATAAAACAGCTCAGCTTTCAAATGAATGTGTTTTTCATCTTTGTTTGAAGTGTATAGCAAGATATAAAAGTGAAGGAACATCAGAAGGCATGGGAAAACAGGCTCTAAACTAATTTATAATGAAGTCTCACTGTAATCGGGAGAATGATTTACTTTCACCGCTGCTTAAACTAAAGCTATTTCAGCTATATGTCTGGCTATAAAATATATGTCATGTTATAATATACATATTGTTTGTATTTCGCAAAACTAATGGCAGATTTCGAAAGCTGAGAATATCTCCGGGTCCTCCCAAACCAGGCCGACTTTATTCTCATGATATTTCGACTTTTATTTCTCGTAACATTTTGAGTTTTTAATTCTCGTAATATTACGACTTTAATCTCGTAGTTTTATATATTTTTTTGTTGTTGGTGGCACTAAAACGCTGTCGTAGATTTGTGCGTTTACAGTTGCCATACAATCTGAAGCATCGCACATGCGTTGTTGTCATTTCCCGCCTCCACACTGCCTATTTTGCCTGTAACTCAAAACAGCCCGTTTGCATTTACACTTTTTCCCTGCACAAGTCACATATGACCTCATTAAGTCACGGGAAAGTACAAAATTGTCAACCTTTTAATGACGTAAAGAATGCAATGCCTAGGAAAATCAGAAATAAAAAAACTAATCTGATTTATGAACGAGGCCTGAAACCGATGCATGCCTTTTTTTTCCCTGTTTACACTGTCATGGAACAGATCCGAATTAAGGTCGCATTTCTGGTCTCCAGTGTATCTAGTGAAAATGTATAATCCTAGTGGATGATCTAAAAAAAAAAAAAGGCATAGAGTACTAGGCTATCACTTTACAGTGTTGTAATGACACAAAGCTACATTAAAAACAGACATGCACTATTTAAATGGGTTGCTATGGAGACAGGAACAGAAGAGCATCCAATCAGAAATTCCAAATGGATTCCTTAGCTGCAATATTTTAAACTCACATTTAGTTATAAAATAAGTTATATAAATCTCATTAATTTCAGTAGAGCTGGACATTTTAATAAGGATCAAATGAGTTCAGCTTTGAGAATAAAAACCAACCTGTTTGTTTCTCAGCATTTTCTTGTTTGAATGTTTCTTCAATCCGTATGTTTCCACTCCCCTCTTTAATAAACACCATTGTTGTTTGTTCCTCAGTATCTTCATGTTTGACTCTGAATGCTTCTTCAATCTTCACGTCTTTATGCTCCTCTTTAATAAACGTCATCTTAATTATTGTTTCACATGGAGGTCGGGAACTTTGTCCTGTTTAAAATGAGAATAATTAATAGGCAGAAATGCAAACTAAATCTCTTGTGTGTCTCAATCAGCACCCTAGTTCAGTATTCAGTGCACTGGTAAGGGAGTTATAGTTACATACAGTGATAGCTATTGAAATAGCCTTATTAAAAATATACTAATAATGTACTTAATTGTACAATTTAAACACAATCTTTTTGTGTATAATATAAAGGCAATGTTAACATAATTCCACTAATGTAATTATGTAAAAAATGATTGGTTAAACCTATTAAAAAATATGTATGCAGCATTTTATTTAAAATATAATATTAAAAAATAATTATTACAAATGTATAATAAGTATATTTCTCTATTTATGGTTAGTATACAAGTACTTAATACATTTTAATTTAAAAACACATTTAACGTTAGTTCCAAAATAGCACACGCAGATGTTCAAAATATATCAAGTACACACTATGCAATAATCGAGGATTTTAGGTACATTGTGAAAGTGTATTTGTATAATTTACTGCTCGTTTTTCACATTTTCTTTGAACATATTTGTGTTTATAGTTCTCTTTTTTTTGTCAGTGTGCGCCGACTCGAATCATTTACTCATTTTACTAACGATCAGCGTTTAATGTTCAGATGATGTTCTTAAGTACGGTATAATTAGGAAACGAAATGAGACGCACCTTTTCTGTTATTATGAGAAAGCGCTTTACTAACAACATATAACGCTAAATAAAGTATTACAGCGTTATATTTAAAAAATAATTAATGCATTACAGTAACTTCTAAAAACGTTTGAATTGACAAAAGAGTTCGCCCTGATTTACAAACTTAAAAAACACAAACCTTTCTCAATGCAAATCCCAACAGATGCAGGAGCGCGGCGCAGCTGTATGACATCACAACACTAGATCAAAATAAAAGTCTTGTGTACACTCCGATGTCTATTACATGGGCTTGATTTTATATATATATATATATATATATATATATATATATAAACATTTTATATGATTATATGTATATAAACATTTATTATGTATATATTATTATGTATATAATTATGTTTTTTTGTATATTTACAACACTATACTTTGAGCTTTAAATTGCATTTAGCCTACCTAGCTAAGATCTATATAAAGGGTCTAAAAACACTATAAGAAATTAATAAGTAAGAAACACTTATAAAAGCTGCTGATGAACTTAAAGACTGCTCTTGAAAATGTACTTGTTTTTTTAAGAAGCTCAACTGAGAGTCCAGAATCGTATGAAAATATTTTTAATATTTAATATTTAAGTTTTCCATAATTTAAAAATATTAATCATCAAATGAAACTGGCTCAATTGTTTTTAATATTTCATATTTAAGTTTTCCATAATTTAAAAATATTAATCATCAAATGAAACTGGCTCAATTGTTTTAGTTCTTTTGTCTTTGCAAATTTCTGATGACCAGTCTGAAGTGTCTTGACAAAAACAACATGAATTTAAAGCAGTATTACACTTGTTTATTTTTTTATTTTATTATTTTTTACATTGTCTTCTTGTTTATTTAGCTACTTTTCAGCACACCACATTAATATGTTAAGACTTGAATGTTAAGTTTGCATCTGCTACCATTAAAAATCATGCCAGGCATGTGATGTAATCAACACAGCGACAACAAACAAAACTGATAATAGGTGTGTTAGATTTATAGTGTTTATAATCATGTTTTGACAATAACCAGTCATACTGGTGGCACCAAGGGGCCCCCAAATAAAATTCTCCTTAGGGCCCCATAAAGGCTTTATTGGGCCGGCCCTGAGTAAGAGTGTCCAAGTAGTGGAGAATGACCTCTGGTGGTGCATGAACAGAATGTCAGGCTAAGGATTCGTAAAGTAATTTTTAATTTTTCCTCTCACAGATCCACTTAAAACTGAAAGTACATGGATAATCACACCATCCCGTTGAACGACTGATAGTACAGTTCTCAGTTATACCTCCATCAGGCTCTTCAGGTCTCCAGAACCTGCATCAACAGATCAGCATTAGATGTTCAGAGCTGCTTTCTGTGTGATATGATACTGATCTCAGATAATCATTTATTATATAATAATCAGTGTTATTCAGTGATTTCTCACCCAGAGGCCAGTGTACTGTTATCAACCCATTTCCAGCTGCCCTATTCATCACTGTCAGTCAGACCAATCCAGATTTCACTTCCATTGGACATTTTATTAACAAAATCCTGGAAAGATGAAAAAAAAAAAATCTCTCCACTTCAAAAAAATCTTTTCCACTTCAATTAGTTAAATCGCAGAAAGTGTACATAAATATTTATTTTATTTCTGGTGTGTGATGTGTCCCTCGAATATTTAAAAAAATAACATTAAATTAAAATTCTGTCATTAATCACTGACTCTCATGTCGTTCCAAACCCATGTTGTGAATTTCGCTTTTGCCAACCTAGGGTGCGAAATCATGTAGTGATAGGTACTCGTATCACCAATGATTTTGTGATATTTGGATCACAGGTCACTTAGGGTGTGGTTCCCTTTCAGTCAGTCGTTCATTGACTGACATCATGGGGTGCCACCTGGGAGACCAATGGGAATTGGCCAGTGGTTTTTGCATGGCAAGCCACTCCCCCGTACATACGGGTATATGAGACGGTGGCTTGCGATTTTAGTGGAGACACTGTACTGGGTGAAATTGTTTGCGGTCCTCCCCTTGGCAGTCCCGACTTAAAAGCACATTTCTAACCGCTGCATGGTCGTTAAAACATGTCCTCCGGGCTGTCTTTTCGGCCGTGTGCTTCTGGGTGTGGGAGTTTCCTTACCTCTGACGATGGCGACGATCGCTGTCTCACTTGTCTGGGCCTCAGTCATACAGGATGGCTCATGCCCTCATTGCAAGCGTATGACCATGGCTTCACTTAGGTCACAGCTTTCTTTTATTAGAAGGCTAGCTTTGTCCGCTAGCCCTTCCAGCATCGGCTAGTGGCTTGGCAGACCTCAGGGTGACCATCAGGAATAACCTGCCGGGCAAGTCCCCATAGGCTCCTGACAACCTGCCCTGAGGTCCTGTGAAGCTTCCAATGATGGCGCTGGTTCATCCCCCGGCGAACCCAGCGTCTTCTTTGGTACTCTAGAAGAGGATAAGATGTCTCTCGCTGCATCAAAGAAGGGGCTTTCATCATCTTCTGCCACAGACGGAGTCTGGAAGGAGTCTGAAGTGGAGTTGGCGACCATGCTCTTCCCTGCAGCCAAAAGCATCTAGCTGGAGGTGACTCGCTCACCAACCCCCCCGAGCGCTCGATTGGTTTCTGGGCTCCGGGCGAGGCTTCCAGCCTTGTCCAGCCCCAGTGCCTCTCTTCCCGGAGGTTTATGAGGAGCTCACCAAATCATGGAAGGCACTGTAGGAAGGCGCTTTTTTCTCAGGGGATGAGCACAATCTGACACCAGTGAACCTGCATGTTTGGCTTCTGAATCTTCTCCAATTTATATGGCAAAGTCATAGGCCAAACCTTCAGGAGTCAGTCTGTTGGTGGGTGAAGGGCAGAAACTGCCTTTTGACCAACAAGAATTCCTCTCCTTTCCAGGATTTGTGCCAAAGGTCTTCTTGCCTTCTAAGACGTATCTTGCTGTTGTCCTGGAATCTTTATCTGATGGCATTGGACAGTTTGCTTATATTAGTCTACCAAGATCCAATCAAAATGTAGCAAACCTATGTCCACTATTGTGGTCTGAGGGGGGCCTCACCATAAACTGTTCCCCTGTAATGTGCTGGCCACTACACCCGTAAAAACTCATTTTGTTCCTAAGAACATTCATCTTAGGAACACAAATGAAGATATTTTTGACCCTCCACAGACAGCAATACAACTGAAATGCGATGCTACGAGAAAAAACAATTTACTCTTCTCCCATGACTTCCGACATGCTTAACGCACCGTATACATAAGCTTTAACATATTTTACATTATCAGCCTTGTTAATAGGGTTGGGTCGATAGACAATACCATCGTCCATCGCCGATGGCGCACTTGATAGCCTATGTCATCCGCGTGCGATCATTCCTGCGCTCGATCCTCTCTCACCTGCTCGCGCGAACACTGTTTTGTCAGTGGTGGGGCGGGGCTTGGTGTTTTGGTTACAACTATACATCCCCTCCCCCCAAACCACCACCTATGACGACGATGTCATCGTCCATTGTGATGTTTCACATTAGACATCGTACAATGCCAAATTAGTTGACATCGCCCAACCCTACTTGTTAACATCTGGGTGAGAACATATGCGTAATCTGCGGCTGTTTGCGCAAGAAAGCGTATGCTTAAGCAGTAATATTCTCTTAAATGGCAGAATACATAAGTCATATGAGAACAGCTGAGTTAAATGATGTTAGTTTTGTTTTCTTTTCACAAAAAAAAGTTGGTACACTGATGTCACATGGCCTTTTTTTTTTTACCAGGTTTCTGAACATGGGATCATTTCAGTTGTGTTGCTGTCTGTGGAGGGTCAGGTGGCTCTCTGACATCATCAAAAATATCTTAATTTGTGTTCCGAAGATATTTGTGTTTGGAACAACATGAGGATGAGTAATTAATGACAGAATTTTAATTTTTGTGTGAACTAACCCTTTAAGTATATTCCACTTACTTGTTCATCATAGTTATTAATGATCACTAGATCTGCTCCTCTCTCTGTACAGTATCTTCTGCTCTCAGTCCAGTTCTTCATCTCATTGGAAACATAGTAAAGACTGAATTGATAGTAAATCCATCCATCTGTGAACATCCATATTAACTATCATCTCTTTATTATCACTAACAAATTATTTTTAGATGTTGAACACACCAAAATATATTCCCAATTGATCATTTAATCCTATTGTCATATGAATTTTCAATACCTTGAATAAACCTTAACAGTTCGTTTTTCTCTTGATTGAACTGTATGTTCAGTTGAATTAAGTTGGTAATGTTAGCTAGTAGCTGTTGTCTCTCTTCTGTGTGGCTGATGATGATAGTTAGTAGCTGTTGTCTCTCTTGAGTAAAGGTGACAGACATCACTATGACTGCGATCAGCAGAAGAACACACAGCAGCACAAAACACAACACAGCTGCTCTGGAGCTGATCGTTGCTCCATCACTTCCTGAACATCAACAAACTCGACTTTATTCTCTTCATTTATCTATTTAACAACACACAGCAACTCAAAACATGCAAACTTAGCAATAAGTTATTATTGACAAAATTTGTGCCATTAAAGTATTTATGACTCATCTCAGTACCTGTGAGGTCAGATGATTGGATTCTCGATGTGTTGCGCTCAGTGATCTCTCTTCCAGATTGAACAGGTTTAATATCGTAATTTTCATAAAGATCATCGGCTCTTTTTTCATCTTTGCGGTGCATTTTGCAGATTGTACCCTTTTCTGTAGTTTTGTATATTTTCGTTGTGTCAAGAACACTAGTTCACTGTGTTGTGCTCCTCGCCTGTGTTTGTGTGGTCAGCATGTATGCAGAAAGGAAGTTCTCTTGGTGTGTTAAATGAGGTCTAAATGGATGTGTTATCACACAACTCATTCACTTCCGTCAAGTACCGTTAATAAACTGATAATACATTTCCTCAAAAATCACTTGAAAAACATGCTAATAAACGTGATAAAAACACATTGAAAGCTAAATTGGCCAGTTCATTTTGGAAATAGGGGGTGTTGAAAACTTTTGATGTTTCGTAAGCTTAAGTTTGTTACATCAGAAGTACAGATGACTGAACTCTTCATGTTTATGAAGTGACTGGATTTGTTGCTCTCATCATTGTGATTATTAAATGAATTTTGAGAGGTTTGACATTTACAAGTTTTTTGGAGCAATT